>JAAAKG020105121.1:0-15702 GCA_010014905.2 Druon quercuslanigerum | reverse complement strand
ATTTAAAATTCAATAATTTCAATTCATTAATTATGTATCAAGCTTTACAACTTTGTATGGAAAATTTGATTTTGGTTCCCTGCTAGATTCATCAGTATTATATTTCAAGATTCACCATTTTTCATTGACAAAAGAGTATTTGATCATCCAGTTCTATTGAACAGCTTTTAATCAAATTTTTTTTTATAAATAGAATCTCTTTAAAATCAAATATTTTAAAACAAATTCTGGTTTATGTTCCTCTACAATACCTATGTGTTGAAAAATATTCAAGTGGTTACGAAATACTAATATCTACCAAGCACAAGCTCCGGGCATTACTAATTCATCAGATAAGGAATATAGCATCATATATTGCAAAATGTAATAAAGTGCCAGAATAATCATTAGTTACACTATTCACCAAATTTTGCATTAATACAGTTCCATCGTTATGATTAATATCCGTTTTCTCTCAGTTGGAAAAAATGACGACATTTTCTACACTGCTCCTAACATCGGCGGTTATTCTTATTTCTATTGGTAAATATCACAATATGAGAATAAATGTATATTTAAAACAATATTTTCATGTTTCCGCAAATAACAATTTTTTCGACGGATAGTTTGAAATCACCTTTTCACTTTTAAACCACTTTGAAATCTTTTAAAACGCATTTTTTGAAATCCTATGAAATCTGCCCAATTACTTTCAAATGCTGCGAAATATTTCGAGATTCTGTTAGCTTATAAAATCTTTTTAAATTTCTCTTTAATTCACAAAATAACAACAATTTTTCATATTTTTCAATCTGGTGAAAAATGCAACTGAATGCATTTAAAATAAAAACGAAAACCTAAACCTGAATCTTTTTTGAAGGAGACATCACTTAAATTCATTTTTTGTTCTTCTTTAAAATCGAATATTCTCGAATACATTTTTTTTTATTTTCGTGTACGATACATTGCAAAAGTTTTCATGTGGTTATGAAATACAAATATGTCACAAGGACAAGCACAAGGCATATACATATATTTTATGTGATAAGAACTATCATATAGTAAAAACATGTCCATGGAAAAACATTCTACCAAGTATAAATTTATGAGCATAATCAACACTTTATGTGAAGTTAAAGTTTGTATTTAACTGAGCCAATTATACACAGAAACTTGGAGAAGCTTAAATATCTTTTAAAAATACTTGGAAAACTTAAACTTGACAAAAGATTTTGTTGATTATATAGAAATATAATTAAATTGATTATTATTATTTCACACAGAGAAAATGGAAAGAGGGAAAAATGAGACTTAAAAATATATACTGCTTCTTGCTCTTCTTGCTTTTTTAATCAGATTTCCATGATGAAATGCAAAACAGTATGATGACTCTTCCTTATCTAGATTTAAAAAATTCTAGAAGTCCTTGATACCATGTGATGAGTGGGTCACGTGATCCCTACCATACCGATATTTTTTTTTTAATTTCCTAACTTATTTTCCGACGAGGCGCCACATCGAGATGAAAATATGAGTAAATAGATAAGAAGCACTAAGAAAGGTGGATCTGGTCCATAAATTTGAAAAATTATGGAAAAAGCAACAAAAAATATAATTATTTACAAAAAAACTTTCTTCATACTTATAAAAATGTAGGACCAGGCCCAACTTTCTTAGTGCTTCTTATTTATTATTATTCCTTTTCAACTCGATGTGGTGCTTCGTGTGTCAATAAGTTAGGAAATAAAAAAAGTCTACATGAGGTAGGATTCTGGTCACGTGGCCCATTCGTCACATGGCCTTCATTGGATTGAAATTAGATGAAGATGTGTCAGTCAGATAGATCATTGTGATTTCAGGTATTTGATAAAAATGCAATCTTCTGATTGTTGTTTCAGAGTTAAGTTCACAGACCGAAGGTTCGCCTGATAGCGCCCCTATTTCTGATCTTCGCCGAACGTCTGCTTCTCCTGCCAGAGAACATGCTATTGCGAGGTCCAAGTCCAGGTCCAGGTCCAGGTCTCCTCTTGCCAGACAACCTTCCGGCGAACAACTCCCCCCACCTGCCATACCTCCTCATTCGTCAGCCAGACTTGACCCTCCTGCCAGGGGCATAGATCCACCTGCCAGGCTTCCTTCTGGCGACAAACGTGGATATGGACTTAAATTGCTTAAATTCATACGACTGATATCTCGCGCGAATCAGTTCCGGATATTCAAACTACAAAGATACACTTTTCCAGTCGATACAGCACTTAAATTAAGATCTGGATTTAATTTGTTTGCGCCTATGACAAGCGAAGAACAAATAGTCATATCAACAGAAGAGGATGGGGAGATCTTTGCAATATTGGCGAGCCCTAATTCGCTGGCTGGAATGTATGTTAATACTAACAGAGGTGTGAGACGGGCGAAAATAAACAGGGAAGGCAAGGTTACCTCACTGACTGCTCGAGAAATCGATGAAACTCCAGTAGGTCCCACGCGTCCAATCACGCGATATTTTCATATCAAGCGGTTGAAACGCTTGTTGTAAACCGCACCAAAAGAAACCTTTTCTTTCAATTTCACTTCTTTACTTTTACTTCAAGTAAAACTTTGTTTAATTTCAATCAAATACCTTTTTCTTCCTCTTTGAATTACAGAAATTCTTTCTTGGGTACTATTTCTCTGACTTGAAAAAATGTTTTTTTATTCGAATAAAGTACTAGAAAAGACGTAAGAAATAATTCATTTAATCGTATTATTTAAAACCCCAAAAAATATTTCTCTAATATTATTTTTTTGGTTTAAATTACAACAAGTCATAACACGTCAGGATTGTACTTAACGGACTGTAGTCTTACTGTATATGATTTTTAGTTTCCAAACCTGATTCGATAGTTATTGCTAGTAAAATTAGAAAGGGTCTGCGAGAACATCATTTTCAAAATTCCCTGATTTTTTCTTGACTATTGTTCATCAACCTTAATTATTAACATTTAAATATTAAACAGTATTTCAGATGCAAACTAAATCTTTTTTAATTTATTAATTTACTTAAAACCAAAAAATTCAACAAATAAGGATTTTTCACTCAATAAAGAAATAAAAGCTCAATAAAATTGTACAACCCTGAAGCCAAAAGATGAATGTTCTCTACAAAAATTAAATTTTTAAACAAAAAATTAGACTTTTCAGTAAAAAACTATTTTTTGGGTTTATTTCTATTAAATGATATGAGTTTATTTAAACAAATGGAATTTGTTTAAATAATTTTTTTCGAAAATTCGTTTTTCCCCTAAAACTTATTACAATTAGTCTAGTGGAATATTTACGAACATCGGTTCATTAATTGTTAATTGTTTAAACAAATTAAATTTGTTTAAATGTTCTTTTCCAAAGATCGCTTTTTCCAAACAAATGCCATTTGTGTAAAAAATGTTGTTTTTTTCAAAAATTCGTTAAACTGGGAGTTTATTTCTATCAAGTAAAATAATTTATTTTCAAATATTTTTCAATTATTGAAACAATAATTTATTATATATTTTCAACTAATAATGCTACTCAACTAATAATTTTTTTACATAATTAAAAATGAATGAACCAGTATTTATAAATATTCCACTAAAGCCACAGTCATAATTTTTATTTTAAAAAATTCGAAACGAAATTATTTAGACAAATTCCATTTGTTCAAATAATTCAAAATTAACGAAATAATGTTAATAATTATTCCACTAGACCAATAATAATAATTTTTCGGAAAAAACGGATTTTAAAACAAAAAAATTATTTAAACAAACTCCATTTGTTTAAACAATTCGAAATTAATGAAACAATGTTATTAAATAATCCTCTAGACTAATAGTAATAATTTCAAATCGAAAAAAAAAATTTCGAAAAAAATCGTATGCCATTATGTCCGAAGCTATGCACTGTAGAAAAAAAACTCCAATGAGAAAAATGTTGGTTTATACCCCTAAAACAAGTTTATACTAATAAAATAATAATTTATAGAAAAAAATTCATTTTTTACCTACACACGTATGTGATATCGAAAAAAAATGACCTTACTTACATTATCGCAAAAGTAACTTTTATGAAATGTCTTTACTCTCTCTTGAATTTTTTTCATATCGCGCGTTGCTTGACTTAAAATTTTGACTTTCGATTGACTTGAAAAATTATCAAAATGCTATAACTTTGAGAATATTCTTTTCATCGAAAAAAGTCATTAGAATAAATTATTCATATCTTCTAATACTATAGATATCCATACATAGAATTTTCAAATTCAGAAAAAAGTTGTCTTAAGAATTTTCAAAATGCGCTTACTTTTTGAATTTTTATACAAAATTTCTGGTTAACGAACTCGCCTTTTCTTTTAGGACCAAAAAAGGGTGCCACAGATCGATTTGATCCGTTCCTTGTTTCGAGAGTTATCGTGTTTACGGACGCACACAGAGACAGACAGACATCAGCGCATCAAAGTACATAAGTATGCGGAGTGTAAATAAAATCGGAGAATTCAGCTATTTGGAACTGCCCCCAAAATTTCTACTAGACAGATGAATTCTTAAATCAAAAAGATAAATTGTCATAAACAGTTGAGTTTTCGGTTAAAAACGATTTCAGTTGACTTTTCACGATCAAAATATGAAGTTTAACAAAATAAATAAGTTCCTATGAAGAAATTAAATTTTTAATCCAAAAAGAGGAATCTTTAACGCGAAGGGAAGAATTTTAACAAAATTCTTCAGGTTTATACCAAACGTTTGCACTTTCATCCGAAAAAGAATAAATTTCCCTTAAAACTGATATATTTTATTGATGAAAAAAGAAAATTTTCAAAAAAGACTTGAATTTTCATCCAGAAAAAATTTCGGTTGACTTTTCATGATTAAAATATGCATTTTTTAACATAAAAATAAGTTTTTATGAAGAAAACAACATTTTTGTTTGAATAAAAACCATTTTTCAACCAAAAAGGATGAATTTTTAACAAAATAGTTGAGTTCTCTACCAAACAGTTGCTTTTTAAATTCAATAAAAATTAAATTTAGACTAACATAGATAGATTTTTTTTTTAAAAACGAATTTTTTTTCAATTTCAAGTTTCAATCAGAAAAAATTTTCAGTTCATTTTTCAACACCAAAATATGAATTTTTGAACAATAAGTAAATTTTCTACGAAGCAGTTACATTTTTAACAAAACAGTAGAATGTTGAACTTGAACCTTAAAAAAAAGTTAAAGTTTATCAAAAGAAAATTCCAGTTTACTTTCCAACTCCAAAACAACTGTAAAGAATAAAAAAATTTTGTTGCAAATAGTCTTATTTAAAACCAAAAGTGCGACATTTTAACAAGATTATTAACCATTAATCACTCCTGTTTCTTTTCTGATCTGTTATCACTACTCCTGGCTCAACAGTCAATAGTTGTTTGAGTTTTTTTTAAGTTTAAAGCTTTTCTTTTTCGATTTATGACCTGCACACATCAACTTTTTATATAAACTTTTAAACAAAATATAAATAATAAGCAAAAGCAAGATTTTTGAAAAATCGATTTTACAACAAAAAAGTTTATCTAATACTTAAGTTGAATGTTGGCGAAAATCGCTGCTCTTACCTTAAATTATGCATTTGAAACTATGCAAAACATCACTTTAGTTAACAAAAAGTTGATTAGAAAGCTACAAGGGGTAGTCAAGATAGTCAATTTTAAAGTTTTAAGTTTTGGGGCAAAGTACATAATAAAATTCTTTTTCATGCAGAAGCTATTTTTATTGTTAGAGTATACATAAAATGATAAGATTATTAATTATATAGGAAAAACAATTAGGTTAAATAACAATTATTGGAGTTCCGTCGGTAATGGAGCACAGGGAGCGCGGATGCCTGCACTTCAGGCACGTTATTTGCGCTTTTCTGTCGTTAATTAGTCTACAGATTTTGCACCTGACCCTTTTGTCTAATTTGAAGCTTTTTGGGTCACGTGAAACAGATTTTGTACAACGTGAACATTACTACTGCCAGGTATGGCGCGCACTGCTCTCCTCTAGTCTATACTCCCTTTGTTTTTATATGTAAACCAATAATCGAAGATTAAGAAACGTTTTATTATGTTAACTAAGAAAAATCATTTTATTTTTCAATACTTATTTATTTAAAAATAGATTGGTATTCAATAAAAGTATATTATTGACTTTATGAAGCAAATACGTGTTTTTGTCAAAAATAATTTAAAAACATTTGTTTACTACACAAAAATATATATTAGAAACATTAGCATGAAACTATCAAACATTGCAGGGAAATATAATTTTTTTAATTTACTTACTTTCGGCGGTGCAACGCAACCACTACCCGTGCAGAAATCGCCAAGTTTGTTCCTGGTTCTACACTTGGGCGAGGCCGGGTGGGTGCCCCTTGTCTGGTCATAAGCTTGAATTTTGCAATGGCTCGAGCTTGGGCCCGGCTAGAGTAAAGTTCGTCCAATTCACGACAGATGGCGTTAGTATATTATTATGTATGTTCGTTTACTCATTGCATGATAGTTTCAAGTATCAAGCTTTGCAAGTGGCAATCATTGCAAATAAAATCACAAAAATGCCGAAAATAAAAAGCACTCTGAGAGTCCGGGGGCTTCGAGCAATCGCAAGTATCCCATATACTCACGCGGGGAAAATCCAAGTAAGTACTTATATCAATTAAAAATAATATTTTCACATTAAGATTGCACGTGACTTCTACCCTCAACTCAATTTTACTGTAATTGTCTTCTAATTAGCGTCAAAGTACTGCCGCTCGTTTATCTCAGCACTTTTTATTAGGTTTCGAGCAAGAATCCCTTTTCAGAATTTTTAATGACGCCGTAAGTTACGTTCAAACTATTGTATACCATAGCTGAAACTTCCTTTTAATACATGACCGGCTGTAGCATACGTATCAGAAACTAACCTACGGTGTCTTCATTTATGCTCATTTCCAGGTTTATAGCACTTTTGATCAAAATCAAAAAATCAAAAATCAAAAATACTTTTCGTTAATTTTGCGTTTTAATTAGGAAAGTAAAGAATGGCAAAGAATTAAAAATTAACTTGGATCAAGCCTGGGCCAAGCGGGGCGATCAAGACTGGCAATTAAACCGGGCCCTGGTCAGATTTAGCGTTACATTCGAGCTTGGCCCAGGCTAGATTGCCTGGCCAGAGCCTAGTTTTGTCTAGCCTGGGCCAAATTTGGGCCATGACTAAATTTCTACACGTGTGGGTTTGGCATGCAATACTGTAGTCTATACTTCTTTCTATTTACACGGATACTTATGAGGCACTAATATAATTTTCTCGGGTCTCTGTGACCCAACAGCAGTGATTGGGACTTATATTTTCAACCAAACAGTTGCATTCTTGTCCAAGAAAAATGAAAATTCTACTAAAACAGGTGAATTTTTAAATAAAAAAAAAATAGGTTTTCAGAAAAAGAGTTGAATTTTCACCCAAAAAGATTTCAATTGACTTTATAACACAAAATACGAATTTAAAGAAAAAAGGTACATTTTCTCGAAAATTGATGCATTTAAAAAAATAGTTGTATCTATCTATTTATCTATCTATCTATCTATCTATCTATCTGTGGTTTAATAGCTCTGTCAAACACTTGTTCGTTTTCTCACTCTGTTCCATTGCGGGGGAATCGCCACGTTTACCGGAAATGCCATGCGTGTCGCAGTGATAAAAAGCCACGCTGAGTGGTTCGTACGTAAAACATAATATGCTTATAAGGGGGAAAAAATCGTGAACGGAAAAACATGACTCGAAATTTCGGAGGGTGGGTTCCTTCTTTTTATTAGTCTCTTCTTCGCTAAGGTGCACTTTATGTAGAATGAGTGCATCGTCTCCGCTCTCAGCCACCGCAAAAAGAAAAGGAAATTACGTGTTCGTTGCTCACGCAGAACACGCATTACTGGATTACGATTGATTTAAAAAGAGAAAACAGGATATCGCGCAAGGAAGTTACACGAATAACAAAAGACAGTTGGACAAAAATTCTCTGAGAACAAACTTTTTTTATTTATTCATTTATTACTTTTTTTCTTTATTTATTTTTTATTTATTAAAAAGAGCAACATCAACAAAATATACAGTTATTAGTAAGTTTCTTGAGGCCTTCTTCGGGAAAAATATCTCATGCGAAAAACTTCTCTGTACAGTCAACATTGTTTTTGTCTCTAAAATAAACATAAAATTTATATCTACTTCTTTTAGACTTATACTTGGGAAATTTGGATTGCACATATGTAGATTGTGCTGATGACCTTTCCTTTTTACTTTGCAAAGTTTTTTTTATCTTAGATATTTTGGGTGATATTTTAACTTTTTTTTAAATACAATTTTTACAACAACAAAAAACTACTTATTTGAATTATCCAAGATATTAAATACACAAAACTGTCACTGAATTTAATCGCAAGATTTCTTAGTATTTAAAAATGTGTATTTTGAAACGTTGTTACTACCTAAGAAGAAGGAATACAATATAGAATAATAAAGAAACACTAGAGACATTTGCATGAGAAAGACATCCAGTTTCTTGCAAATTTTATAATTAGATACGAACGAGACGCAACATTGTTGAACATGCGGTTCTTGTGTCTGAATAAAAGACTTTTTGTAAAAAAAAATTTTCGTAACCGTCGCGTCGCGTCTCGACCATACCGGAAACGCAGTGGTTGGCGCATTCGTATTAAAAGTCTGCGGTTCTAAGGATTGTTTCAAAGCTCTGCAAAACATATAACTGTCATATTTATATTCTCAAAATGCATTTCTTCTTTTGGATTCTTAAATTGGTCAGCGAAGGTATATGTCTAAGCATTAAACTAAAATTCTATTATCCGCTACTTTATTATTAATTATTATTAAATATAACTGTCTTATTTTTATTCTCAAAACACATTACTTGCTTTGGAGATTTTGTTTTCCTATTTTGTATTCTTTAAACACCACTCATTATTATTTTTTTCCAAAAATATCGGATGCCAGACTTTAAAAATTGTACATTTATATCTTTTGATCTTTTAGTACTAAAATATTCCACAATATTCCAATATTTCACGATCAGTGGTTATATAGTTATGCTTCGATTGGGTAAAGTTTTTTTTCTCGGTGCTTGCAGTTGAAGGGTCTCGTGGCGATAGCATATACGTCAATTGGGACAAATTTTAAGGAAGAAAATACCTTCGAAAAAATCGAATTCTCTGAAAAGAAAATAAGTGAGAGATTGTATTCGAGTCCATGGATTAAAAAATCCATGATTTCATAGCTCCGGACAAAAACTCTTATAAATTCGGTCGGGTATCCGTTCGGTTCCGTACTAGTCGAAATAAAGGGGGAAATGTATAGAAGAGGGAGGTTTAATGACTCAATTCAGTTTTTTAACAAAAAATAATTTGGAAAAAAATTATTTTACTCCTCCAATTTGACTTCTGAACTGAAAGCAATACGAGCAACACGTGAACATACATGGTTATGGAGAATCACGAGTTTTAAAAACCCACTTCCTGTTCAAATTTGAATATATCCTTTCGCAGCAATGTCCAGTTGAATTTTAGAGAATTTTAAAGCCAAAAAACGTATTTAAAAAAATGGCACTTACATGGATATGCAGTCACACCCTTCACTTGTATTTCATGCGAAAAACTTATTTGACGGCTGTTCAACAAATAAAACCAGGTCAAGTGCTGCGCGATAAAAAATTGTGTTTTTTGCGAGCCCTAATTTATTGCGCGGAGTGTCGACCATAAGGATTATTTTAAATTCCAGGTCATTTCCCCTTCTTCTCCAATCAAAATTTTAGTTATTTCCCGGAATGATAACTATACTTCTTTTGGAAAACTTCCCGTTCCAAAAGAAAATTGTAATACTTTTCAAAAATTGCTCGCTTCTAGTCAAAATCTTAATTCTTTTTTAAAATCCCTGTTCCGAATTAGAATAATACTTTTTGAAAATTCCCTGTCCCATGCCAAAATAATTCTTTTCGAAAATTCACCGTTCCACGGCAAAATCGTAATTATTATATAAAATTTCCGGGTCCAAGTCAGAATAATTCATTTTGAAAATTCCTTGTTCCAAGGCGAAACTGTCATTGCTTTATAAAATTTTCTGTTCCAAATGAGAATAATTCTTTTTGAAAATTTCCGGATCCAAATTTATAAAAATTCTATCCGAAAATGCCCCGTTCCAAGGCAAAATTATAATTATTTTGTAAAATTCCCTGTTCTAAATTAGAGTAACTCTTTTTGAAAATCCCCTGTTCCAAATAAAAATGATTCTTTTCGAAAATTCCCCGTTCCAAGGAAAAATTGTAATTAGTTTGTTTGATTTCTTTTTCCAAATCAGAATAATTCTTTTTGAAACTTCCCCCGTTCTAAGGCAAAATTTTAATTGTTTTATCAAATTCCCTGTTCCAAAGCAGGATAATTCTTTTTGAAAATGCCCGGCTCCAGATCAAATAATTTATTATGAAAACTCCCCGTTCCAAGGCAATTTTGTAATTATTTTATGAAATTCCATGTTTGAAAAAAAAAATTCTTTTTACAAATTTTCTGTCCCAAATCAAAATAATTCGTTTTGAAAAGTCCCTGTTCCAAATCAGAATAATTGTTTTTAAAAATTTTACATTTCTGAATCAAAATGTTATTATTTGTTACACTGACCTGTTTCAAATTAGAATCATAATTAGTTTCGAAAATTCCCTGCTCCAAATCGAAATACGTAAAAATTATAATTAATTATAAAAGTTCTCCTATAAAAGTTAAAATTTATTGTAACTTTATTGGAAAAAATCCCTGTTTGAAATTAGCATAATAATTGGTTGCGGAAATTCTGCTCCACATCAAAATCATAATTCTTTACAAAAATTCCCCGTTCCAGGAGAAAATTGTAATACTTTTAAAAATTCCGCGTTCCAAGTCAAAATTGTAATTCTTTTGTTAAGTTCCTTGTTCCAGATATCAATAATAATTTTTCAATCATTCTCTGATGCAATTCAGAATTACATACAATTTCGGAAAGTTTGCGGTTCCAATTATGCATGATCATTTTTCTCGAAAATTCAGTGTTCCAAGTCAGAACTATAATAATTATTTTAAAATATTAATCTTTCAAATTCAGATTTAAAGATACGACTTCCTAAATCTCCTACTCCACTTTACGATTACAGTTTTTATATTTATATGTTAAAACATCTCTCGCTCTCTCTCTCTCTCTCTCTCTCTCTTTGATTTAAAATAATCTTTATTTCAAATAGCACATAAATAATAAACCAGTTTAAATGTATTAAGCTATTTTTAAGAAAATGCACACAGTATCAATTCTATCATCGTCATTATTGACAATATAGTTTGTTTCAATGTTCTTGTCGTGATTAAACACACTGAGAATAATAAAATTTTAAACACTTTTAATATCGATTTCAGTACAATCAAACGAAAAATCACAATCAGTGAGTCGAATTTCCAATTTTATACCGATGAAAAAAATGCCCGGTTTTGCCCGCTTTCCCAGTCAAGTATTTTCGTAATGCAATAAAAGCAACAACAAAAAAAGGCAGACTGACTGTTGATAACGAAAATTGTATAATCGTATGTATATCACACCAAGCTAATGAAACCGGTCTTTCTGTCGTGAATCAGCCTGCAATCTTCCGGAAAAGGATTTCGGTGATGATGACAAACCATATAAAGACGTGCGATTCGTCTGACGAAAATTCCGAACTTTTTCCTGGTGGATGGAATTCTCAAGAAAAATAACGTTTACGGGGAATTAGGTCTGAAGATCTATGCGGCATATAAAGGGGCACTATGATTATTACCATACACACATATACTGGGTAATCAAAGTAGAAACAGTCAAAGTTTAAGAAATTTGGTAGTTTGTAGATGAGACCGAATCCATTTCAGATCAGGGTGGTTCAACACTGGAAGTCGCAGAATCTCTCGGGGATAAAATATGTTGTTTTTCAGAAGAAATACGGCGATATGCATTTTTTTGATTTATGAAGAAAAAAAATTTCACAAAATTATGCGTATTTAATTTTTTTTCCGTCATTTTTAAAAAAAGAACCATTTAGTAAATGTTCAAAATCGTACTATCGCGCGGAAAATATCTTGTGAGTTATATGCGCACTTAATAAACGTTGTGGCCAAGAGAGTTTTTTTTTCATAAAATCGAGTTTTCGGATTTTTCTTGCTTACAGCAACAGACACGAAAAAATGTTAAGAAAATATTTTGCACAATTTAAAAAGTTCTACAAAAAATTTCTTTACTCATTTATGATATCTTGTGCCCTTGCCGAGAAAAATAAATAAATTCAATATATCCTTCGGGAAACTGGTGTTACAGTAGAGCAGACAATTCTTTTAACTGTACTAATCTGTTTATGACTATATTATAAATTGATTTTTTGTGCGCAAATTTAAAATCAAGACACACTTGTCCTTGAGCATTTAAATTTATTCTTCGAGTTTTACCCATTATTTGATTGAAAAGGAACAAACCCCACCTTTTTATTTAAAAAAATATTTTTTTACAAATCTTTGTTTATACAACAAACACATATTCTTTATACGTTATATGCGGGCTAAGCCATTTTTGTGATCAAGAGATTTTTTTTATAAATATTGATTTTTTATTTTTCTCGCAAACGGTCAAAGATATCATAACTTTTAGTATTTTCAAATAAACCACAACGATTTTGTTAATTTTGAACAGTTTCTAAATTTTTAAGCGGATTTAGAAAAAAGGCGATAAACTCTCCGTAATGTGGAAATAAATCATAAATATCTCTATTTGGTCATAACTTACATAAGTTTAAGGAAAAAATTAGGATTTTTTGTAAACGAAGACAAAAATTAAGTGAAAATGTTGTCTTCAAAAATCGCAAAAATACGTATCGCCTTATTTGCGCTAAAACCACATATTTTGTCCCGAGAGATTCTGCGACTTCAAGTGTACCGCCTGATTTGAAATTTATTTGGTAATTAAAACATTTATTGATAATGAAAATAATACTTGTTTGCTTAATGCTGTCGATAATAATTAGAATACTGAAACAGAATTGAAATTTGGGAATGAGAAAAGATAAGTCTGAAGTTGGTTTTCTCTCAAATTGTCATGTATGAAAAATCAGGTCAAAATGTTTACAGCATTGCCACATCTTTTTTTACACCTTTCATCATTCTGGCATGCGTTTCACTTATTTACAGATTATTTTTGCAAACAAAATTTAAATTACGCGAGTAGATACCTTTTTCTAGGTCATAAATCGGGGTTGCCGAAAACCTCTGACCATTAATATTGAAATTAAAATTGAAAAAATTTAAATCAATTATTCTTGACCGTTATTTAAAGTGCCTCTTGCAGAAATGTCCTGACTTTTGCCTGATTTACAGATTTTCCTACGGCCACCCTACATGAACTCATTTTTCTGAAAAAAAGTGAGCGAGCCCCCTTCGTTTCTAGGAATCCTGGGGTCATGGTGTGAATCGTGATGGCTTGAGAACGCGATCTAACGGGTGATGTCACTAGAAAGCGAATTAATATTATATAAAAGAGAAGAAAAAATGCGACTAGTCGGGAAGAAAGGGAGGAGCGATGTGGCCAGAAGAAGGACAGGAAGTGACGACATCGACTTGCCACTACAATCTACAATTCTACAATTCTGCATGGTCACACATTGATATTGTACTACGCAATGGCAATGGTAATATGGCGGCAGCTGTCTGCCAAGTGGCTTTAGACTTCTCATGCTTTCTCTGCAATTCGCGATGCTCATAGCCCCCCCACTCCGTTCCGTTCCGTCCCGTCCCCGTCAAACCCTCCACGCCACTCCGCTACACTCCCATGCGCAAAAAAACCCCACTCTGTCACTCTATTCTAATGTATAGGCATGGTATTATATCGACAAGAAACTGCATTATAACACTAGGCCTAGGGGACAGGCGTTAGGCATTAGGCATTAGGCATTAGGCATTAGGCATTAGGCACCAACAGATGCGCGCAGCACATTTCAATGGACATGCAGACATATATCTCGAGACGAAGAATGACCCTGTATACTTTATATTCACGAGATCAGATGACCTGCTTCTTTCTCTAAAGAGAGTTTACCTCCGTAAATTCAGGGGTTGGTACAAGCGTACAAGAATACGATTTTCTTTTTGTCGAGGTATCTCAAATTTAATATCTTTCAATAACCCTTTTATTTGAATGAATTCGGCGTTCTCTTATTGTTATATTATACGAGATCAAAATAGAATGAGATTATATATTTGTCTGTCGCGAAAAGCGATTATTGTAGAACTATTCACTAGGCCAAAACAGACTGTAACAAACTGACTATTAGCTGTGCCAGAACCATTTTTTCCCTCATAGAAAGTTGCAGTAGAAAACTATTTTCTCCAAGAATTAATGCTTTGCAGTTAAACTCAACGTTAAAATGGAAATGTAATTCTCATGCCTACTTCAACTTGAAATCTTTAGGCACCTTCAATATGATTGATTATTGATCTAACAAAGAAACCTTCATTAGACTCTGAAACATTCTAATAAACGCCTAATAATGTAGCTACACAATTATCATACAATCTATGATAATTTGCTGGAATTGGCAGAGCTGTTATTTGCTCTAAAAGCTGCATTCCTTTGAAAATGGGTTTCATTTTCGTTTAGACTGGCGCGAGCTCAGAGGAGTGCCTTTAGAAAGGTAAAAGTTTATTTATTTGTCCGACGAAAAACATCTGCAATGCAAAAAAGCAAAGAAGCAAAAAAGCAAAAGCAAAAGCAAAAATTCTGAAAGAGAAAGAGAATTAATTGTTTGCATACTCTGCGAGGGGAAAAGCACATAATTATGAGTTGTGGAAGTAGTTTAGAGTGCACTCGTGCATTCAGTTTCAGTCTGTAAGAGATTACGTTCCCGCGCATATGAGGCGTGGGGGGCCCGAGTCATTCATAAAAATAACATGCTAGTGCACGCGAACTCTGATACTACAAGCCTATATAGAGGTACAGAGATTACGCGTAATACGATGCACGTACGATATGCAGCATGCACACAAATGCACACAAATGCACACACATGCACGCAAATGCACACAAGTGCACACAAGTGCACACAATCTCAATTCACTAAATCAACTGTTATTGCGCCTTATTGTGTGTTATATATTCTACAATGTACACAATACACAGTAGGGTAAGCCGAACATTTTATTTATTCATTTATTTCTTTTATTCTTTTTTAATCCGTAGAGCCTAAACTTTTGTGCACGCGATAAGTAGTTTATCATGAAAAAAGAGCCCTATAAAAAAAGTAATCCCTAAAAGCAGTATTGCAAATCTGGTGCACTCACAAGTTTGCGTCGGCACACGGCAACCTCTACATTTTCACTAATTCGAATTTAAAAAGCTGAGTATTTTTTCCAACTTTCCAAAATTGTCCCGATATACCCAAGAACCACCCCCGCAGTTTCCAGCTCTCAAAAATTATCTCGAGGAATCCAAGAACCAATGCTATCATTTTTGAATTTTTTTAAATCGTCCCTAGGCATCCAAGAACGACCTCCGCCGTTTCCAAATCTCAAAAATTGTCTCTAGACATCCAAGAATCAACCAGTGATCCCAGATCTGAAACCGCATTCACTCCAATACTATGACAGGCCTATGTCCGTGTGAAAATAGTAGGAGA
>JAAAKG020105120.1:0-39111 GCA_010014905.2 Druon quercuslanigerum | reverse complement strand
TTGATATGAATTTAAAAAATCGCTTGTTCTATTTTCTAAATATTTTGAAATATAAATAAATATAAATAGCAATAATAATAAATATTGTTATAGAATTAAAAAATGGCATTTAGAAAACCTGCAAGTCTTTTTCTGAACTACTAGAACACTTTAATAAAAATGAAAAAAGTTTAATGTAAAAAGACTGACTACATTTTATATTTGCTTCAGGCTTCAATAAAAATAATAAGTTGATAAAATAAAATAGGAAAATAATTTTGCGTTTCTGCTAAATCATTCAGGTCACTAATTTATAATTGCATAATTGTGAAAACTACAAAACGTAACATGCATTGTATTTTAGTAATTTAAAAGTTGCGAATATTTGTTTAAGCATCATGTATGTTTAAACGTAAAAACTCGAAAATTTTCAAATTAAAATTAAAAATACTAAAACCGATACTTTTACTTTATTTTTGCTGGAAATTGGGTTAAAATTGGTTTTAAACTTAAAATTAGCGCCATCTGTTAGTTCGACGCATGCGCAGGTCAAAGTTCCGGTCTGACAAGAGCATTTTCGCATCGCGTACTTGTGCTGTGTCCATCTGTGTCTGCAAACTCTGTGTCCTGCTGCAGCTGGTTATGGGTACTGCGAAAAGTGACGAATCCTGAAAATTTTCCCCGATTCTCTGCTCCACTGGAGCCGTGTGTGCATGACCGAAAAGAAAATCAGGAAAACGCAAAAGACTTGTAAAACTTCCGTATATTTTCGCTCGCTTTGATTTATACAACATGGCAGACAATAAGTTGTACGACATCCTTGGAGTGCCAAGAACAGCTAGCGACCAGGAAATTAAAAAGGTACATTTTTCAACAACGCTTTCCTTCTTTCCAAAGTGCTTCGCGTCTCTTTTAAAAATCACCGGAAGTCGATATCAATAGCATTTTCATTATTTCTTGAAAAAGTGGTACGGTGCGAACTGGTTAACCTTAATGTTACCCTTTCTGCCTTGGCTCGAATCTTGAATGTTATATCAGATCTGTAGCATTTTTCTCCAATACTTTTTTTTAATTCAGGATAACTAAATTTCAATTAAGAAAATTTATCTTTTATCATCATCACCGTATGAAAAAATGGAACACCAACATTGGAGATATTTTGGGTGTACAAAATACAATTTAATCACGTCACTTAATATATATTTCATACGCGTGTTATACTGATTGAAGGATATTAATCAAGCTATAAGCCATGAAACAATGGTATATTTGATATATTTACTGGCGGCATCAAATATTTGGATTAACCTTAGCCAACATTTTTTCATTTTTTATTTGTACACTTGCAAAAAATGTGTGCCTATTGGAAATCAATCAATTATTTCTTATTAACAAGACCAGCGTGAGTTGGTTCTCGCTTAATTAAGAATTGTTGCGAGTCATTTAGCAATTGAGATTTCAGCATGGAAAATTTAGAACAAGTTTACTACGTAAATTGTTGCGCTTCTGATATTTTGCACATGAATGGATTATTATGATAATGCAAATTTAATTGAAGAATCAGAAGTGACTAAAAAATCTGATATTCATTCCACTTGCATAATAAAGATGTATATTCATTTCTAAGGAAGCAAATGCATTTGGGAAAACAAATTTTGCACTCAATTTTAATTGCTACTGAAAATTATGATAATATTGTATTGTCTGAATTTAGTGTATTATTTAAAACTGCAAATGTGTAGATCTATATTTTTCATTGCTTTCTTTAAATGTGTTTTCAAGTAAGTATTCTCACCGCTTTTGTATTTGTAGATAAAATTTTAAATACTGAAAGATAAGTTTCTGTGTTTCTTTTTGTAGAATTACAGAAAACTTGCAAAAGAATTTCACCCAGACAAGAATCCAAATGCGGGAGACAAATTCAAAGAGATTTCCTTCGCGCACGAAGTTCTTTCTGATCCAAAAAAGCGCCAGACTTACGACAATTTCGGATTGAAGGGAATTCAAGAAGGAGATGATGGAATGAGTGGTGCTGATTGCCTTTTCTCCGAATTGTTTGGATCTCCGAGCTTTTTTGGAGGTACTACACAATTTTTTACAAATTATAAATTCTTATATGTGGTCTCGATCTTAGTCAAAATCCGAGAAAAGTGAAATAAAACAGGTGCTTTATTAGGGCTGGGCGTTCATGCCGGGTAGTTGCATATTTACTCGGGTACTCGAGTAATAACCGTTTAAATCTTACTGCAGAAATAACTTGAAGTGATTTAATGTGCTAAATGAACTATTTGAATCAGCCATGCGCTTTGTCATCCGTCAGATTAGTTATGAATTATTACTCAGCAGTGTTGTGCTAATTTTCCCATTATTTTAAGCAAAGCACTTTACTCTCAGGCAATAAATGTGGGCCGGGCTGTATCGTAATAGGATACAATATCAATCATCTATTTGCATAAGGTCGTAAACAATGTCATTTTCAAAAATGACTGATTGCGTTACATACATTATCCGCGATCCAAACGAACTAAAACTCCTTTCGAAATCATAAGTTCGTAAGCCACATGCGAAAAAGGTCGTATCCCACATTAAAAAAAAAAAATTTACGATATAAGCCACATAACCCTTTTAAGTGACACTGTAAACAGAGCCTGACAGTAAAAATAAATCAAAATTATCAATGGTTAGTGCATATTAGGAAATTGTTTGTTTTTCCACGTAATGCGCGAATTATAATAAGCTATATGATGCAATGCTTTACGCATATTTAAAATATTTTAGGTTTTTAAAAATGAAAAATATATATATACTAAGCTTTTTCTTGTGAATTTGTAAAACTTTTTGTAAGAGACCCTTAAGTTTAGGTGATACCGTTGCGTTTCCTTGTTGCCTAAGCGTCATCCCAAAGCCCTTTCCATGCGGCGAGGACTGCAGCCACGCTATTGCCGGGGTAGTGATAAAGGATCTGAATAGTTTTCTCGTCAGCCTTTTTTCACAGACGCTAGAAGGGGCATCTGCGAACCCTATCTTATGTCTGTGATAGCGTAGGTTTCTATGTGCTACACACATTTCTCTTAAGACCTTTTCTTCATTCCTCACAAGCTTAAGTATTTCCTTCACTCGGTTCGGGTTCAGTGAAGTTTTCATTTGCTGCTAGTTTTGCTGGCCTATCTGTTATCTCATTCCCTTTAGCCACTGCGTCCACGGATCCGAAGTAGAGTCGCTGGGTTTTCCGTCGCTAGATTGTTCAGTGCATCAAAGCCCTCTCATACTAGAAGCGGCGAAGTTTTAGTTCTATTCAGGGCCATTGTAATAGGCCTGCCATCTCAGCTGATGCGGATGTTTCTTTTGTTGCCATACCCCTATACCTTGCAGGCGCACTGAAGTATGGTCATAATCTCAGATTGTAGGAATGTGGCGTAGGACCCCTCGGGATTGTGAAGCCCATTCCACTCCATCTACGATATAAATCAGCTCCTGTTTTCTCCTTGTTTTTGGAGCCATCTCTAAACCAGTTGTTTCCATCAGTAGGTATGTGTACCTCGCTGTTAACCCATTTCTCCTTCGTGAATAGGCTAACACGAACTCAGGGTCGACCTACTCGCGATGTCGGTTTTGATTCGCACTTACGTTGAGATCTTTCCGCCCTTTGCAATAATAATTCTCCAGGCCGCCTTCTGCAACCAACACCTTGATGGTGAGATGGAGGGACTGCAGCCCCAGTAATGCCCTCAATGCCACCGTGGGTGTCGACTTCGAGGCGCCAGTGACGCCTCTTATCAGTCCAGGTGCTTGTTCCATAACAGCTTCTTATCTAGGATGACTGAGATATTTAGCTCGTTCTTTGATTTCCATTTGTGGTCCTCCCAATTTCAGTGTACTCGTGGTTCCCTACTTACGCCGTATGATGAATAAAACCACGTCCGCCCTTTTCGGATTGACCGACAGTCCAGTCTTCTTGCAGTAGGAATCCATTATCCCCAGTGCTTGCTGTATTACTCCGAACAGCGTATCCATATACTAGCCGCGCAGATTCAGCAGTTCATCAAGCACCACAGCAGGGGCGATAAAACGCCTCCCTGCGGACATCCAGGTCGACCAACATGTGGCAGGTCCATTCCATGACTGCAATTGGCACACTGTATGCTATCATGGCCACCCTGATCACCTTCTAGAGGCGTAGTTAAAGGCTCCTTTGATATCCGTAAAGGTTCCGATCACGAGGGTTACTGATATATCCACAAGTCTTTTCACTGTTTTAGTAGGAAAGATAGGAGGATGATAAGTCGGAAATCCTTGGGTGCAGTATAACCGATTGTGTTTCCTTTCGTCGTGACATTTCCCAGTGTCAGACTAGCTCTAGCAAGTCTCACAAACGGCCCTATAATGGTCTATCTAGCTTTCGGCAAGAAGACCGGATATATACCATCTGGACCAGGAGACTTTTAAGGATTAAAAGTCTTCAGGGCCCACCTATATCTGGAGGGGGTAACAACCTCGTGGGCTACCCCAGTAGTCTTTGGTTACCTCGGAGATGTCATCTTTTCTCCAGACTTTATGAAACTCGGAGAATGTGCCTTGAGCAGCTGACCCAAAGTCTCCTCGTTCGACACTGAGTATCCTCCGTCAGGCAATTTTAGAGTGCTGAAAATAGCATCCGGGATTCGAAAGAAGTCTGCTCCTTTCTCGATGTCTGTGCAAAAGTTGGTCCAGCTTTCTTGCTTCACCATACGTATTGCACCCCTGTATTCATCCCGCATAATCGCAAATAACTTTCGATAGCGATTTTCTCCCAAAGTATCAATCTGAGAGGAAAAGTTTGCATTTTTTGTATTTAATCGTGGAATTTTTTGTGGTTATTACTACATTAGTATAGATTTTCAAATTAATCGGAGGTTTGCGTTTTTGGGAAGTGCACGAAGAAAAATTGAAATTCGAAAAATAGGACCTGAGTCCTGTATTTCGAGGAAGTCAGATCCAGGATGAATTTTTGTAGAAGAGTATTCAGCAAACAGCAGCGCTCCATCCAGAAGTGGCGTCACTGGTTTACTTCAGAAACCGTGTTTGGTTCATTAACTGACTGGTTCATTCAGTCAAAAGCGGAAAATCACTAGTTCGCCAGTGATTAGCCGAAATACTGATTCAACCAATCATAATTTCACCGGTTGAATTTAAGAAAGGAATATAATTGAAAATACTAATTTGATAAATGCTTTAATTATTCTCATTATTTTAAAGGTTTGGGTGGTGGATTTGGCGGCTTCAGTGGATTCGGTGGATTTGGTGGGGGAATGGGAGGCAGGAGAAGGACACAACGAGGAAAGGACAATATTTATCCCTTAAAGTACGAATGAAAAATATTATAATTGAATAAGTCCTCGAAAACAAAGTTTAACGATTCTACTTTCTTCCAGAGTTACCTTAGAAGATATGTACAATGGAAACGCAGTAAACCTAAGAATAAGCAAAAACGTAATTTGCACTGGCTGCAAAGGGTAAATTTCATTTCTTATTTTCGAAAGCATATAACTAAATTTTATATCCAATTTCTTAAAAATTAAATTCTTTTTTTTTTTACAGAATCGGGGGTCCGGAAAATGCTTTTATCTCGTGTAGAAGTTGTGCAGGTCACGGATTCAAAGTAGCTTATTGCCAGCTTGGTCCGGGTATGACTCAACAGATCCAAGCTCATTGTACCAGTTGTGAAGGAGCTGGAAAAGTAATGAACGAGAAGCACAAATGTACTGTCTGCAAAGGCAAAAAAGTTACGTATCAGACAAAAGTTTTGGAAGTTAATGTAGATAAAGGAATGAGAGATTCACAAAGAATATTATTTAGAGGTAATTCAACATTGATAATCTTTATTTGAATAAATTAGAGGAGTAGTTAAGATAAGAGTGATTATATAAAATGTTGTTCATTTTCGTAGGTGAAAGTGAACAAATGCCTGACACACAACCAGGAGATTTGGTCATTGTTTTGCAGCAAAAGGCTCATGATGTTTTTGACAGATCCGGGGACGATCTTTACTTGACGAAAACTATTGGTTTAGCAGAAGCTCTTTGCGGAATAAATATCATTGTTAAGCACATGGACGGAAGGGAATTGAACATCACGAGCCCACCTGGTCGTATCATTAAACCCGGAGACGTAAAGGGAATTGTTGGTGAAGGTATGCCTGTCTACAAAAACCCCTTCGAAAAGGGAAACCTCTACGTTAAATTCGATATCACCTTTCCGGAAGACAACTTTGCTAACGAGAAAATTCTAGAGGTAATTTCCTTTGAAATACTTCTTATAAAAATTTGGAAATCCTCCGTGGTATTTATATATGTGACGCGCTCCGAGAAAAGGGCCCTTAGCGGCCAAAAATCGATTTTCAGATTATGAGCATTTATTATTAATCGAAACTTGCTCTTTCGATTGACGAAGTCAGAAAAATTCTCCATGTAATATGTAATATAAAAAAAGACTTTATTTGGGCGTTCGGACCAACGATCGAGTTTTCTTTCGACACTCACACATCTACAGTATGAATATTAACATTTGACACAGACGCTAACCCTAACGTGATGTGTGTGGTGAAAAGAGAGAGTAATGTCGGCTAAGGGCCCTTTTCTCGGAGCGCGTCACATATATTTTTAATGTTTACTCTCTTAAATTTTATATTAAACTGTTATTTTCAGACCCTTGCCTCTATCTTTCCACCGAAAGCACCGGTGATAGTTCCCCGCGACGCTGAGGAGGTCGAACTAGAAGAATACGATCCTAATTATAAAGACACGTCGAATGCGTCTCGTTCTAGTGAGGCTTATGCTTCAGATGACGAAAGCAGCATGCACGGTTCCGGAGTTCAGTGCGCACATCAGTAACATTATTCATTGCTTTCTAGTTCTAGAACAATAAAGTAAATAACTTGCGCCTACGTAAGTAAACCAAACCGAAAAATCTGAAAAAAGTCAGTATGCTATGCATACTGGACGGCTGTATGTCTGCGGGTAAAACTTAGACTTTTTCGGATATTCGAAAAAAAACAATTGGGATCATGAGAAGACTCAATTATTACAATAAACAACAGCAATTTATACAATCACGAATCGCAATGAAGTTATTGCTTTTTTATACTTTTATAATACGTATCACGTTATTTGGTCAGTGACTAGTACGTTGATCTTCGTGCGAGTACTATAATGAATAAGCTACCTAAAAATAGTTTATAGTCATTTCTGCAGTTCTGTATGGGTTTTCCTTTGTCGGTCAAAAAATATTGGTCTCGCGTTTTAGGAATGTTGATTTTCGTTTTCAATTTGATAATACAAAAACATAAATTTAGGTTGGTGAATATCATGTTCTATATAAGTAAAAAAATTATTTGTATAAGTATTTTAAGGATTGCAGAAAGTCTATTCAATAACCAAGTGCCCGCAGACTCATATCTCGTAATCTAGCAAATTGAGTATTCTAACATTACATCGCACTGTCAGTAATGTGGAAATCTATTAAACTTTGTCACTTGGTGGAGTTTAAAGCATTTTTTACATTGGAACTTAAAAATTAATTTATGTCGACGAAATTAAGTGGAAAATTGTAATATCGCATTGCTTTTTATAGATTTCGTCTTCACCTTACGAGTGTGACATAATGTTAGAATACTCAATATTATCAGTGAACAGTCATCGTTGCTTTTCTAAATTGTTGACTTTTTTTAATAAACCAAGACTTAAATTTCTAACCGAGGGTTTCAGTTTCTATTTAATTGCATGATTGAGAATTAAATGATTTTTATCTTGAGACTTGCTTTTTGTGGACCATGACTGTTTTCTGCCAATTAACGTAAAATATTCCCTGCGTAATGAATAAGCATGACCAATAATTTCACTTATCCAGATTATAGAACAATTGTACTTGAATTGATATGCTAGAGCTGATTCTAATTAAAACAGTCGATTCATTTCAGGAAAAAAATCATTATTTTATTAAATTATGATTTTTGAACGTTACAGTTTCTATTTATTATATTTATAAGATCCAAGGTAGTTTACAATAATTTAATTATTTATTGGAAGAACTGATTCGATAATCGATTGTCTTAAATAAGTTTTACTGTAGCATAATCAGTTTTTGATAAACGCAATTCAAGATGGATCTCAATGCAATGCAAAGACAAGAGAAAACGTGGTACAAATTAAAAACGATTATGTTTGAGTTTATGGTCGAATGTTATAATTATAAAGAATTATGAGTGGAAAAAAATCGGGAAAAAACTATCGCATAACACAATTTGAATTTTATTTCCATTCTAAAAAGTTGTCTGATTTTTTCTTAGATAATTAGTGTAATATAATTTAAATTAACAGATTATGTAAGCCCAAAAATAGAGTACATGCACTAATTAAATAAGAGGAGTTTTTATGCGTGTAGGTGTAGGCGGTCCTGGTACCTTATAAAATATCATAATTCATAAACATTCGTTAACACGTAAAAATAAATAAAAGCTATCGTTAGGCTGAGCCTTCGTGACGCTTATGTTTAATTTTTTTCGTAAGTATGATTTGTAACGCTTCTGTCTGTAATATTAGGAATATATCATTTATGAACCAGGGGAAATTTTTCACTCTTTATGACCGAGAAAATCAGTTCCATTAAAAATATACAATCGAGTAGTGACAGGCGATAAAATTATACTTTCTTGTAAGAAAAAGAATTTCTAGATTTAAATTTATTAAAGCTTGGTATAAAGTGGAGTTTTAAAGTTCTCTGATTTGAATATCCTCAATCCTAGCTATGGTAATTTTAAATAGTAGTAGGAATTAGAGTTGCAAGATCTAGTCTAATCTTTTCTTGCTTTCTTTTCTTTTTTAGCCAAATAAAATTTTTGCAGAGGTAAAGATTTTTCAAGTTGCAAGGAATATGTTCTGACACACACACACACACACACACACACACACACACACACACACACGCACACACATTTGCTTATTTACGGTTTATGGGTCATAGATTTTTCAGATTATCTCAGTTAAGTCTTAATTAAATTATAATTTATTATTTTTCAAGGGTCCTTATTTTGGTTGACAATAGTTAGTTCAAGAGTATTAATTACAATTTTGCCGTCGAAACCTGAAAAAAGACCGTTTTTTTTTTATTAATTAAAAAGAGGGCTTGTCATATGATTAAAAGAATGTAATGTTCCTTGAGTCTGATTTTGTAAATTTTTGTCTATACTTTATAAGAGAAACATTTTTTTATTTTTTTCATCATAAGAGTAACCTTATGCAGTTCTTTTCTCTGAGATTTATTTTCCTGACTTTATTTTGATAACCGAATTAATAATATTCCAAATATACGGAAACAATCATTTTCTCAATTTTGCCAGAACATGGATTTATGGCGTTTTATTCGCTTACTCCTCATTTATCCTGGCTTAAACAGATAATTTGAGAAAATAATTTTTAATTTTAGGACGGAGTTTCCGTCAAGACATAATTATAATTTCCTTTGGAACAGGAAATTTTTTACATGGAACGGGAATTTTATAAAACATAATTCGGATTTAGTAGTAAGGAGTTAAAAAATCTCTGTTCCGAGTAAGAGTTCGTCACAAATTAAAAGTTCCCTCTTCCAAATTAAAAGAAAAAAGTACATCAAGTACCTTTCAGAGTTTTTTTTGAATTATAATAGAAAATTTTGTTCCATTATTCGTTGCAAATTAATTTTTTTTTAGTTAAAAATTCAACTATTTGGTTGAATTTTTGTATTTTTTTGGCATATTGTATCTTTTGGCAGAAAATTAATCTTATTCCTCATCTACGTATTTTGATTGGAATTTTATATTTCTGCGAAATGGTACACACGATGCATAAGTTCTTTCTGATTTATTACAGAAACAAACCCGCAGGTTTCCGTTGAAGTTAAGGTCATTAATATCAAAAAACATCTGAGTGATTATTACTTTTCCTCGTTTATAAAAGGTTTGCAGAACTTTAAAGATAAAATGACTAAAGCCGAGGCATGCCTTAACTCTAGAATGCCTCACATGGGTCTGACAGAACCAGTGGAATTCTTCTCACTATTATATCTCCTAGGTTAGTTGATGCAAATAATTCAACTATTCACGAAAAAAAGTTTGAAATATACTGACGCCATATCTTCAGTTCGGTAAGGATTACACTTTGAACGATAGTAATACGAGTGTGTGTAGGGGTCTCTCAGACCCAGGTTCGGCATTTCACGTTAATTTTCGGAAAGGTAAGTAGATTTTTTTTACTCAAATCAAAAATTGATTTGGGGGCACTAATTGCACATTTTATTGAATATAACGTTATAATAATTAGTGTAAAAAAATATAGTTCATGTTTATGTAGCGTGTACATACGTCTAAACTGTGCTGTTTACGCTCCATGCGATTAATTTTCAGTTATCTCCACATTTTTAAAATGTTTTTAAGCAATTACAATAAAAGGGCTTTCCTCTATGAAAGCGAATCAACTAGTTGTTTTTTTTAAATTTTATTGAATCCTTCGATTGTGTGAAGGTAGAAAATTGATTAAGTTAGCCGCTTTAAATAATGATACTTTTTTCAGTAATATAATATTCTTTTCCTTACAGTGCATCTTGTTGTGTCGCTACTGAGGAACTAACTGTTGAAAGATGTTTAAGTTTTAAACTAATCAAGAAAATCGCTTTTTACTTTTATTTTCGTATTCCTTGCTGCTTCCAGTTTTCAATTTCCTAGTACGCATAGACTATTACTACTTATGTGATTGCAGCATTTGCCTTCAGCTGCGCGCACTCGTCTTCGTTTTTGCACTCGCTTCGCTCGTGCACTAACCTTCGACTAATGCTCGAGCATGCGGCTCATGCTGCAAATTTCACACTCTCCGGTAATCGCCTATTTCGCGCACTTGTATCACAAATAGCTATTTTTTAAGGAACAGTGTAGAAAAATTACACAATCTTCTTTTTTTGTTACATCACCTTGTTATTAACTATTTTGACCGGAATGATTTCAAATCAGGCGGATTCTACATACTCTAGTAGCAAAATGTCTCAGCGAAGAAATGTGTTGTTTTTCATATCCAATTAGGCGTACAAAATTGATATTAATAAAAGAAAAATGTTATTTGCTTTTTGAAAAGCAAGCTAAATTGCACAGAAAAAAATATGAAAATGTTTTTGTTTTCTTTAATTTCGCATTTTGCTGTCAGGTTGGCCGTAAGTGACTCACCTGCGCATAAACATTAAATATGAAGACAACAAAGTAATAAAATTCTATGTTTGAATACTTTCTTATGCTGAAAAAAGTTGTTAGGCAGTTCTTTTATACACGCTTTTTATCTCTTTCTAATATTACATATGTATGTATAATCACTAAGTACAGAACATCGAAATAAAATGTCTAATGTTTATATTCTTATTTGCATAATAAATGTGCAGTTTTTTATTTTGAATAGAAATATGTTAAAATATTCGAATTCTGGTTTTCTAGATATTCATTTTCAGGAAAAACATAAAATTGGTCAAGGAAAAATGTAGGTATAAGTCATGGAATTTTGAAAATGAAGTTTGAATGATTGTTGTATCCTCAAAAAAATGTGTGTAAGGAACTTGGCAAGTAATTGGTGAAACGGAGTAACGTCCAGCTATTGATAATAGATGGAGGGGTAAACTCTCCGCGGCGAAACGGAGATTTTACCCCTCCATAAATTACCTAACTAGACGTTACCCCGTTTCACCCATTACTTGCAACGTTTTTGTACACCGAGTATCTTCTGCGTGTGTGCTCCACGAAATTCGTGCGATTTTAGTATATGCCAATGTTCAGTATACTGAAGGTACGCACGAAACAGTACTTTCGGGGTACGGATAATAGCTTCCCACGCAGAATTCAGGACAAATTTTTCTCCTTTTAGTTATAATCGATTTATTATACTGGAAACAAATTTCGGCAATACATTTTCTTTTCTGAATTTCGCATTAAAAAAAATGCTTTTATCTATTTTAATATCAAAAAGCGGTTTTGAAAACCTTGCAACAATTTCAGATTTAAAAATATTATTTGCTTCTTGGAGAAGCAAGCTAATTGCAGAGAAAAAAATCAAAAATGTTTTTTTTTTTAGTTGTATTTTGCTATTAGGGTGTTCGCAAATGTCAAATGTGCATAAACGTTGAAAACGATGTCGACAAAACAGTAAACCTATTACTCTTGAATTCTTTCATTGTACTTGAAAGAAATGCATATATTTTAATGATACGATTTTTTATTTCCTTTACTGATAATTATTAATAAATAAATAAAATAAATTAAATTTCTTAAAAAACCGTGTCTGTACATATTTTATTAATATATATGTACAAACACGAAGTATATAACAACGGAGTAAAATGCCACATCGTTAAATTCTCATTTGTATAATGCATTTTTAATTTTGAGTGATTAATAAAATCAATTCAAATTAAAACATTATGTAATTTTCTCAGGTTTTACGTAAATTCACTGATGAAAGCCACCACTGTATGCCGAAATGTTTGAAGCGATTAATTTTTTTGAATGTATCTAGCTTGAAAGCCTAAAAACGTACATCAACCATTTACACAAAATTTGGTCAAAATATTAAAAGATTCGAAATCTTACCTCTTAAATATTAATGGACAGAGGAAACAAAAAATTTGGCAAAGAAAAGTCATGGAAATTTGTTTATTTGTTTTTTACTATATAAATTTGTTTTTTACTATAAATATATTTATTATACAGCACCAAATCGGGAGCGTAAACCAGACTGTCAACGAGATTAGAAAAGAAGTATTGTTTTGATAGTATGAATTTTGTATTTTCTATCATTTTCGAAGCACAGTAATTTTTTAGAAATATGTAAAAAAATAGCTAAACGAATATCTATTTTGTATACAAAATTGCGTATATTGAATTATAATGCAATATACGAAATGGATGTTCATACAAATTATGAGAATTGTAGGGCTATTTAAATCGCGATTTGAAGGCTAATTTAAAGCGGGTGGCGATAGGGATATGTTTTCTTAATGTCTTATACCTTTTCCAGCTGATACCACATCAAATTCGGGGAAGATTTCCTCAAACTAGGAATGCAAGGTTCGGAATTTTGCATTGAAAGGTTAAGGCAAGGTTCGTTCAATCAAGGAAATGTCCGCTTTTCTGGTAATATTCAGGGCAGTTTAAAGATTTATTTACCTAATTCGATGTGCAGTAATATTCTAAGGTATACCTATGGCTGCGCAGTAGTTTTTTGATCCTGGAATATCACCGGACATACGTACCGTTATTATTTTCCATGTTTAGAAAAAAATTCTACAATATTCCCTTACTGAATTCATCGAGTTTTTTGTGTTAATCTGAGCTTTAAAGAATATTGCTTTTCGTGAAGAATGAAAATATCCGCTGCAAATCACAGTGAGTCTCAGAGATATTTGTATCTAAAGTTGGATTAAAATGTTAAAAATAATACATATAATGTTTTGAATGTGGTAGCGAATCCGCCTCCCGATAAGATTTATCTGATGCATGCATAAAATAATGTAAGAGCATCCATTCTTGGCACTTCATCACAATTTTTGGCATGCCAAGACCCGAAATGAATTTATTTAATTTTAAATAAATATTTCTGAGCGTCCGCGTGAAAAGGACCCTTTTATGGTCGCTTTAAAGTTACTAGAATTATCCGAGTGTAGATAATTTTTATCACGAGATGGATAAATAAATTATATAGCTTCCTAAATTCCCGGAATTTGAAACCCAGAATAAACCCACTAAGTTGAAAAACAAGTCGCGGGGGCATTTTTGAAGTTCGAATGTCAAAAAATCGTTTTTAGGGGAAAACTCATCTAAACTTAGCGAAAGCCATAAGAGCACACATGTTATATATTTTACTTGGGATATTAAATATACCTACTTTCGGTTAATATCTGGAGATAGTTCCATGTAATTTATTTTTGGTCCCAGTATCATCCTCCACTTAAACGCAAAAATAATAATTTTGACCTCAACTTAGAAAAACGCGATTATCTCCTAAACTATGTAAGATATATGTAGATAATTAATATATGCATTATATGTAAAAATTATGTATAAATATTAGATGGAGTCATAAATAACTTCCATTTTTTCGTATCAGCTATTTATTTTGCTTTTCTTAAATAACAAAATGATATTTCTCTATTGTGTATTCACCACTATTTAGGTATATGCTACTCCCATGTTCCTAACAGCTTATCAAGTCCTTCTTTGTAAAATTTTCCTGGTTTGGATTGAAATGAATATTCGACAGCCTGACTGAATCTGCTCCACAGAATTGAAAGTTTTTGTATTTTAAAAGTTTTGCAAGCAACAGAAAAGGTGCTGATCTGTCGCGGCAAGTCCGGGGAGTAAGGTAAGGATGTGGTAAGCACCTTGCCCCGACAGATTACCACCTTTTCTGTTTCTGCCAATTTAAACCAGCCAAATTTCACAAGGAATGAATTCATAAGCTGCCAGAAGTATGGAGAAGGTCATACATAATCGTCGTGAATACACAATAAATTCACAGTAAAAAGAAGTTAATTTTTGTTGCGCGAAATTTTCAAGTCGATAAAGTTAAATGTTTTCGCATCGAAACAAAACATGAATCAATGTATAGTTAACATGCAGGGCCGCCTTTAGTTAAATGGCGCCCCTAGGCTATTGCCCCCCCCCCCCTCCACCGATGATTCAAATGGAACACTGAAATTATATTTTTTATTTAAAGAAACTGACTATAAACCATATTTCGCAGAAATCTAACTGTGTTTTTCCCTTGATTCACATTGCACTCATATAACTGAAATTAAATTTCCCAAAAACAGCCCGCCTCGACATGGTATAACCATTTTCAATGTGTTGGGTAAATCTTATCACGTGAAGTTAATTTTTCTTGCTGGTAAAGATTAGTCTGAAATCGATGTAAAGATTACATTTTGTTTTTTCTGTGTTAATATCATTTTGTTATTTAAAGAAAGCAAAATAAGTATGTATCGGATAAAAAACGGAAGTTATATATATGACTCAATCTAAAAAAATTAATTCAGGCGAAACATACTAAAAATTTACATATCTAAGAAATTAAAGGTGGGTGGTAACAATGGGGAGGGGGGCGTGATCCAAGAATTGAAGTTTTTACCCTAGCCAACGAATAAAAATACATCTATATACGAGCTTTCAAAATTGCAAAATGTATAAACTTATGTTTAAAAAATTCTGAATTTCCACCAGTCTTGAGTTTGATAATTTTAAGAAAAATGCTTTGTCGGAGTTCAGCATCTTTTTCCGATAAAATATAGTATGCAAAAAAACTATACCCTACAAAAAATGTTTCAATCTCTTATATTCTGGCGTTTATGCTAAGCAAACCACACACAATCGCGAATGCGATCAGCATGAGGACCCTCTATTAAAAGCTTTATAGAAACTTACAAAAATGGACAAGAGGATATATAGAACCATATAGAGCCATATAGCATTTATGGAATTCCTATATGGCTCTATGTGGTTCTATATATCCCTTTGTCCATTTTTATACGTTTCTATAAGACATTCATTGGAGGGTAACGCATTCGCATTGACGTGTATAATCCAGGCCTAAGATAAAGATTGAATTTGTTTATAAGGCCGTGCTTAAGTGCCTTATTAATTTCACTAAAATGTATTGAAGACCAAATATTTTTTGGGCACATATACTCTTTGTTTTAATTAGGGATGGAATAAATATTAGTTCAGTGGCACCTATTCGACGCGTACAGGAGAACCACCCGCACCCTCTCGCGATCAAGGTGTGGGGTGAGTGTGCGGGTCCGATGAGTTAAAAAAGTTACTGCACGCAAAAATTGATCTTTTGTTTAAATAATAAAGCAATTATAATCTTTGAAACTATACTACTTTTATCCTTTTTTTATATTCTTTGCTTATGAAAATATGATGTGTTGCTCCGGGGGGTAGCTATAGCGTTGTGGTTCTTAGAGAGGACACCTGCTTCCCTACTGAACAATCCAATATACGTGTCATTGTAAAGCGCGTCATAGTGGTATCCATATAATGATCAAATATTTTTTTCGAGGGCCCAGCAAGCTATTTCTCACACAAGGTTTAAAGAAGATCAAGGTCGAAGTTTATGCCTAATATTCCTCTAGTTTCATTCCTATATTAAAATTATCCGTATATCCAATCTTTTTCTCCTGAATCCAAAAATCTAAATCGACCAAAGCATCTGCCAGAGTTCTCTGGCAGATGACGCAATAATTTAAAAGCCCACGCAATTCATAATCAAAGAGGAGCCTCATCAATAGACCTTGAAGAAACCAAAATGAAGGAAAGATCCCATCTTATTCATTATACAAAGACTCCTCTAAATCACGCTTTCTCTTCTTCTTGCTTCAAAAGTTTGACGATATTTAAGGCTAAAGTTATCCGAGAAGGAATGTTAAAATTGGTGTCCAAGATGGCGCGTCTGATTATGAGGTGCCTCACGTCATCATCATGACTGCAAATAAAAGCAATTAAATCAATTATTACGAGCGAGTCATCCGGCTGATGGAGGAGTCTTTGGATCACGTGGATTGTGGAGGAGTACCAGCTTGAGCGCAGTGACTAGTCTACAGAGGAGGAAGTGATTGTTTCCTCGGTTTCCTGCATCGCTCCATCCGTTTGTTCGATCGGTGGCCCCCTCGACCCCTCTCCGGCTCCTTGCTGATGACGAAGCTCTCCTCTCTGTATACTCTACGTCTACTCTATAGTCTACCCTACCGTCCTACCGTAGTAAAGCTGCACCACCTGCATCTGCAGGATCAAGAGTTCTTTTCAAACTTACTCTTTGCTCTTCTTTCATCCTATTCATTTTCGTTTTCCCAGTTCACCCGCGGCAATCCGGCGCGGCATCGCCCCAGATTCGACCGCCTATCTTCGGTCAACTTCGGAGCATCTCGGCCTCGTATTTTCTGAGTTTCGTTGGCTGGTTGACTCGTCGTAGGGCGCGAACACCACGATGACTGAATGAATTGTTGAACAGTTGAACACGCGAGCACTCTTTCAGTAGGGAGACTGAGTCGCCATTGTAGAGCTTCTGTGTTTTGTCGCGGAATCTTCCGAGTTTCGGCGTGGAGGCGGAGGGGTTGTTCCGGGTGTGGAGGTGTGTTTGCTTCAAGTTTTGCTACCCGTTTCTACTATTTTTAGTGACGTTTTTCTTTTGGTATTTCGTGATTAGTTCATTACACAAACTTAGTGGAACCAGTGGAAATAAATTAATAGCGTGTCCTTCCTTTCTACTGGCTGAAGCGGAAGTCGGGTGATTAGAAAAACGGAAATAAGCTGTCGTGACAGACGAGGAAGCGAACGGAGGCGGACAAAAGAGCAGAAGCGTTCTTCGGGTCTTCAAGGTCGAGAGTTCATTTGGTATCTGCCATCTTCATCAAGATTTGTCACACGGTTATTTTATCTGGATTTATTTTGCGCTTTGAGACCACTTGAGACTCGTAATGCGATTTATCTTTATCAGCGCGCAGTAATGAAGATGGTTTTGCGTTTTTTCCATGCAAATTGGGGATTGGGAAACCGTAATAGCTGTAAAAAAAGTAAGACTGGAGGAGTTTTTTTGCACGACTGATGATGCAAGAAGCTATTGCATACTAATCGTCGCACTAATCGGTTAAAAAATAATCATTTTGATGAAATTAAAATAAATATCAAGATATTTTTTTAAGTGAAATATTAGACGAATTTGGTAAAAGAAAATAAATCCAATATTCAAAAAAATAAATGATGTATATTATATACAATTCGACACTTAAAACCGGATATATAAATTTTTTATTTTTACGGAAAATTGTTTTTTTTTTACAGAAGCAGGCATGTTTTAGTTCCTCTTCTTTCCTTCTTTGTTATTTTTTTTTTGTAAAAACAGTTGACATTGATAAATTTCCGAAGCTAATTTTTCAGTTTCAAAATAACTGTTTCATTTACTTTTGTTTTTACATTCTGCTCTCTGAATAATTCCGCTCGGAATAGTGCCGTTTCTCATTCTTTGTCGAGAGCATGAAGAATAGACATACGGAGACCAAAGTCCTCTAAATTGTCTTTACGAAAAAAGCTGATTTTTTGTTGAAGTACACGCGCCTGAACTTCCCGCGCGTGACGTTAGTCGAACATTTGTAAAAATATGACCGCCCGGCGTCCACATGAAAATACAATAATATAACCTCAATTCATGTGCAATTAAATACTCTGTTAAATATACTATGTACGTCAAATATATATTTTACAAAGTAAAAGTGAAATATCGAAATGGTCTTAATGTCTTAATATCTTAATCTTCTTGCCACTTTCAAAAAATGTATGATCACATTTATACTTGCGCAGAAAGTTATTCCTTTAAATTAATAATTATTTATTAAATGCCCCGATAATTTTATAAATAATATTTGATAATTATTCAGTTCAGGTTATATTATTGTATTGTCACGTAGGCGGCTATATTTGTCCTAATTTTCATGCTAGCGCCACGCACGGGAAGTTCAGGCGTGGGTACTTCGCGAAAAAATATTTTTATTTTTCGTTTCATTACTCTGGTCTTCTTGTGTCTATTCTCCAAGGTCGAGCGCATCCCCCACCATCGCTTCGAGCGCCAGCATAATAATAAATTAATAAAAATAATGCTTTATAGTACAAATAATAATTAATCAGATACTTAACACATCAATCCTTGTACAAAAAGGACTCGTTTTGTCGACTAAAAATCGACAAAAAAACATCCAAACATACTTTTTGTACTTACGGGGGGAAAAATAAGACTGACGGCCGGCACTATTTAGAGAGAGCTAACGCGAATTTGGTGGCGCTTCAATGTTCCAAGAGTGGGGGGGGGGGGGAGCTGAGTTCCACGAAAAATACTCCCCTACCAGTGCATGCCCGGCACTATTCAGAGAGTGGAATGTACAATACGTATCTGTATGTGCAGGTCGGCCTCTCAAAAAGAAACTTGGGAGAAAGCATTTCCGCGAATTGAAGTACCCTCTTCACTATTCATAAAACACGGTACGATGTTGGTTTACACTACTCAGCGAGCTAAATGGTATCGTGGAGGGAACAGCTTCCAAACTCAATATTGGAGAAATTCGGTTTCTTATTGAGAGGGCGATGTGTACATGCCTATAACCCAAAAAAGACGTTCTGTCACTGTTCTAGGTCATAAAAGGAACAGTGTTCCATCACAATATGATTGCAATTTAGTGACAGAAATTTTTTAGAACAAAAAGATAACAGTGTTCTTGCACATTGTGTCACTATGGCGACAGAACTATTCTACTTCTATTTGCCGGCACTATTCTGTAACCGTTGTTGTGGAACTATTGTTATGAATAGTCTTTCCGACGCCCCTGTTCCCAAACATTTGTTCCAAGCTTGTTCTATATTCTATAGTACTGTGCCTTAACGGTGTTATGTCGATGTTCTAGAAGGCTGTTACGAATGTTTTCTAGAACAAATCATAATTGATCTACAACTAACCAATCACATACATTCTATAATATTTGTTCAAGGTTTGATGTAAAACTGTGACGTAACTGCGTTATGTCGAAGACCTAAAACGCTGTTGCAATAATGTTTTCTAGATCAAATGAATAACAATAATTAGATAGGACCTCTTACAGAGCAGTTAATGAACTGTTCTAAATCTAACCAATCACGCGATTTCTATAAAAATTGTTACAACATTGTCATCCTAACGACTTTGTAAGTACGTCCCTAAGACGTCCATGTCAGACCAATTGGTGCCCCAAAGACGTCTTATGTCTTGTAGACGTCCTTTGGACATAAGACGTCTTTTGAAAATCAATTGAACTGCCATGGACGACCTAAAGGATGTCTGCAGGTAGTGGTGCCGGAACAGGGGGGGGGGGCAGTTACCCCCAACTTTGGTTAGGGGACAACCAATGTTTGTTGCCCCCCTCCCATCTGAAACCTATGTCTAACATATATGGTAGTAAAACAGTTTGCCCCCCTCCCTCATTTCTATCCGGCGCCACTGTCTTCAGGACGTCCTCAGGATGGCAATGTCTTTTTTACCTATGGGACATGACGAAAACATATTTTCCAACACCAAGGCAAGTCTTTTTTTTTCATTTTACACTTTTTTTGTGCAATTAGCCGTTTTCAAGTTACATCGTTATAAACAATTAAGTTTGGAATAAAATGTACATATTTTTTAATGAATATCTCATCAGCACCTATTAAACAGCAAAAGTGATTTTTTAAAAACGCAAATGCCTTTTCAAGGCACGTAATCGCCACCCATAGAAAGAAGAAATTTTCTGATCGACTTGTTTTTACTTTTTTTGTTTGTACTAAAGTGGCGACTCGATTATGATTCGCATGCGTATAAAATATTTTATTTGTTTTATGTATTATAATGCTGTTCTATATTTGTTACATAACAGTTCTGGAACTGATATAGAATTCTTCCAGAATTATTACAGAACACACGTATTAAAGGTCTAGATTTGTTCCGGAATTGTTACAGGATACCACATCTGTTATAGAATTGTTACTAACTTACTTTAGAACATGTTCTTTTGTGTCCTAGAAGAGTTTTCTGTTTTCTTTTCTGTAAAATGTTGACTCGGGCAATTTTTTCGTATTACAGCGACAAAAACATTACACAGAAAAAGTATAATTCTAAAAAACCTTTTTGTTAATTGAGAGCATTTATATTTTAATAAATGAAAAGTTTGCAGATCTAAGAATCCTTGAACTAAATCTAAAAATTAAATTAATAACTTCGAATCTATTTGTTTTATGCAACATGGATCCACGTGTGTAATATGTACTTGCGCGGGCTGACTCTTCGTATCGATTTAGGTTTGACTTCATTACCCAAGAAGAAAAATATTTCTATGGAACGTAATAGTATGTTGCACTAAAAGAGATGAAACATAGCGATCGTTGAGTTATATTCCTAGTAATGCATATTATTTTTCATAGCAATTCTATTGAACAATCGATTTAAGGTACCTGCAGACCCTACCTACCTATACATGTCTAGTCTAAAGCTTAAACAAAATGTTTCAACCCTAGGTATGCAAACACCGTGTTTAAACCCGCTCTACAGGTACTAAAACTCGAAGTTTCAGTAGAGGCGCTATGAAAAAAAAAATGTCTCCGTCATATAGGGTACCTTTTCAAGGACCTCGATTTTGAATTATTCATTGAAATAATATTTCACAAAGGGTTCGCATCTAGGTTCTTAAGCAATTAGATTTGCTATCAACCATCATGCTAACGTGAAATGAGAACTACTCACGAAGCAAGTTTATTGAGGCAGACTGACGAAAGAATGGTGGAAATGTGCGAATGATACCGTGAGTTAGTAAGATATGAAAAGCAATGAAAACACAAGAGCTTGCATGAGAAAATGTATGGACGTAAAGGAAGCTAAAGAAGTATGCCAGGACAGGAATGAAACAGAAGCCCTTAGAAACTAATGAGACCTCGTGGAGAGCTGAACTAAATTGATATTATTAAATTAGAGTATAGAGTATGGATCTTACTATTTTATTATCAGTAAGTCAAAATATTTTTGTTTGATCTTTGATACATACACTTACACACTTCTGTCGCTCATTTTTCTCATTTGAATTCGTTACTCCCCGCCTAGAACCGAGTGAATTATGCTTAAATCAAAAGGAACTTGGTTTAATCGTATAGAATAGTAAAGTAATTCTGCCATTGTCTAATGTATCTTATATTTTTGGGGGGCCGTTCAATTACTATATTAAAATACTATGTGTTACGCGTTTTCCGTATTCCACCGTATAATGATATTTCTAATTGTTTAAACAACAGTTTGAGTTGTTGACAAACCATTGAAACCATTTTTGTTGTTGAAATGTGTCTGTTAACGACAAACATTTTGAAATTCATATTTTTTCCCATAATTTTCCAGTACACCAAACTCTCGCTTTCAGTCCAGTGTCAGGGGCTTGCCATTAAATAGCCTTAGATTGAATTCAGGGGAATCAAAACGTAAACAGTCAGGGGCGCCTGAACCGTTCCCAATTATAATGCATGATATAGTGCAAAATAGTGGACTGTGTACTCGCGTACTGCGGCTATTCCGAGGCGACAGGGGCAACCGCTTTCGCCTTTCCCCTATGGGAAATTGCGTGGGCCATCAATTCTAGGAATGCCGAGAACGGGAGGACGGAAAGCGAGAGTTTTTGTATAATTCGGTTGCCTTGCATTTTCTTAAATTTAGCTCGTATTCATTCGAGCGGGTCGAAAAAAAATTTGTAATTCGAAATCTTTGATATAAGGCATGGTGGTTAACAGCGCGCGAAACAAGATGTCATAAAGCTTTCTTATTTGCAGAAGTTTTAAATTTTCTTAAGTTTAAATTTTTTTTACATTTCTAGAGGTCAAAAAAGTCTTCCCAGCTTTTTTTTGCGAATTTTAATCAACTATTTTCTAAGAGATAATTCTTATTTAATTAACCCTTGTTTTCATTTCAAAATTCTAACATCTATGTAAATGGGAAAAGGATTGTTTCGAGTATAGTTGAAAACTTTCCAGTGACAAAAGTGCACTATAAAAAATTGCCAAGAGTCAGGAATTTAAGTTTGAACAATTTTCTGAGAACAAGTGGAAAATCGGTGGAAAATGCTTTAAACCACAAGTTATGAAGATAATTTCATTAAATACTAATGTGAATATTTTCAAAATTGGCTGCATCTAGAATTAAGATTCCTGGGTCTTGGACATTTATTTTCCTCGTACATTTTTGTCATCTTTTAGAAAATAATTGATTAAAAGCCACAAGAAAGTTGGACAGACTTTTTGGACCTCCATGAGGAATCCAAAACTTAAACTAAAGGAAATTTAGGAACTCAGCAAACAAGAATGTTTTGAATGTAATGTATTCATTTTGAAATACATTTTTTTTTATTTTCAACACAACCTAATATCCATGTACATCAAAGAACTGATAAGATATACCTGTTATTTTAACGATTCAATAGAGCTAATTAATATTTCGAAAGTACTTTATTGTTTTTTTTTTTTATGAAAAATTTAAAAAGTTACGTATCTGCTTGTCATTATTTCGTTTTTGATTGCGCGTTGTTCCTTTAGTCAGGGGTTTTCTCGGTGGTGGTTGCTTTTTTTAAAATGTTTCTTTTAGGCTTTGATAGAGCTAAGTAATAATTCAAGTCATGTTTTGTTTTAAATTAAAAATAAAAAAGTGATGCGAATCTTACTGATTAAAAATCGGCGTTTTTTGGGACGCACCATTCCTTTCACAAGAGGTCGAAAGCATTTTTTTCTTGTTTTTTATTAAATGCATTAAAATTAGACAGCTTTTTTGTCTCCTCAAAAATTCGTTTTTTTTACTTTACCTTCTGATGCCACGGGACTCTTCAATTGATTATGATATATGAAAGAAACCTGATTTTATGTGTCAATGTGACTCAAAACTCTCATTTATGGGGTGATTTAAGGACCTTTGCGGAAGGGGCTAAAAATAAATAACCGATCATTTGGTTGGATTCGTTAAGCCGTTAAGGAATTCTGAGGAGGGCATTTTTCAAAATAATATACAAATATACATGTTCCTTGTCAATTGTATCGTGTTATCTGCAATCAGCTTTTTTATGGTCATAATATATTTTTGGGGAACCTCTTTGATCTGATGGGTGCGATAATTCTGGGCGATGCATAACAATAAAGTATTTTTATTTACTTATAACTATTTAGTGCTTCATTAGTCTTGAAAACATCTTACTTATTTAGTTGATCATGCACCCCCCTCGTAAAACAGCCTAAATAATGTTTTCCCTCCGCCGCCCCCCTACGCAAGACTTTTACATAACGCAAGTACAGCCCCTGTGCCTTCCAATTTATTTATTTTTTATGTATATATATATATATATATCCTTTCGATGAAACCCCTTCTATCCGGTTTTTTCAGCCTGAGGAATCTGTAAAGTAGGGTTGCCAACGTACTGAATTCCTGAAACTAGATTATCAAGCTCTCCTTCTTACTCCTTCACTCACTCTTATCGCCTTATCATGTAGAATATTTCGCCTCAATTCCAGACGGTTGGCAACCCTACAGGAGGTGGCTGCGCGATTACATAAAAGTGCAATCGTAGTGAATATCGTAGGTAGGTAGGAGTCTGAGTCTGTGGAGTAAAAGTATCACGCGATTAAATCGGAGTAGCGGCGAGCCTCTCGTGGCGGAAGCGCCGTGCTCTGCACTGCTCTGCTCTTTCAGTTCGTTTCGAGGTTCATGTTTGATCGTCTGCGTTTGGCTGCGGTAGGGGCAGGCAGTACTGTCTGTCGAGAATCGCGTGTTTCGTTCCTAGACTTCGTTTTTTTTATTTCGACCATTTAATTTTTGATATCCTTATCAGGTGCAAATGATACAGCAGTTCTTGAGCCGTTGAGACGGGGACACGTTGGAAAGGTTGAAAATGTCGGAAAGGTCTCCGCGGTTGCGCGCACTGCGTCCGAGGCCTCAACAACAACAGCAGGCGAAGTCCGAGACGTCACCCAGGAGAGCAGAGGTTAAGAACAAAGATGGCAAAGGTGAAGAAGAAGCTCCCGAGGAAACCTCGAGCACCAGGAGACGACGTTCCAAGGATCAAAGATCCGAAACTAATTCGGGGAGTGAACACAGTCCTGGAGAAAGTGTTCGAAAATCTCCTAGTAAGAAAGATGTCAAAGACGTTGCTGAGCGAGATTCCCAAGAGGATGATAAGCAGTACGAATGCAAGATGTGCAAACCTCCCAAAAAATACGCAACCCTCAAGCTCTATATGCAGCATCTTAAAAATGAACATGATAATAAGAAACCAAAGGTGATATCAAGTTTAGAGTAATTTATGCTTTTAAAAATTATTTATTTTCCTCAATTGCGAAAATCCTCGAGGAAATCCTGGTAATATTTTCGGACCAGATTTTTTAATTCTTCAAAGAAATCCATGAGCCCGTAATAACAAGAGGATATTTAAATTGGGAATAACTAATTTTTATGTAAAAGAGCGGGTTCAAAAATATATTTATTTCTGTAGGACAAAATGAATTCAGAGCAGGATCAGAAATGTGTTTTTAATCAAATTTAAGTTAATAAAAAAGCTTTTTAAATATATTATTCAATAAAAGAGATTTTATGAGTGAAAAATTAAAAATGCCTTAATCTTCTTAATTTTTAGGAAATTGTAGAAGCTGTAAACAAACCATCCTTAAAATGTCCTATGTGTTCTCACGTGGCATCTTCACAACAAAACCTTGAAGCTCATCACAAGGCTAATCATCTAAAAAGGAAATTCTTCCGTTGTGTAAAATGTAATTATGTGACCCACGTTCGAGCTCGTTACACAAAACACGTTAAATATCATTCAATGCCGATGATTAAGTGTGACACTTGCGACTTTCGGACTCCCTACAAGGTTTGTTTGAAATAATGTAGTCTCAAATATTTCTCAAAAACAAGGTATAATCGGATATTAGTGGAAGGTAGAGAATTAGCGCGTTTGAGAGTGTCAATTGGTTACAAGTGTTAACATTTCCAAATGAGAATATAAAAAACAAGTTCATTCTTATGTAAAAAAAAATAAAACAGGGCAAACATGAGTACTGACATTCAATCGAAGAACGGCAATTATGTAAGTTTATATAAATGAAAGATCAAGCCATAACCTGTATAATCGCATCAAATTTACAAAATCAAAATCTGCAAAAAACCCTGTTTACCCTAAAGCTGAGCAAAAAAATTGTCATTAGCATTCTTAATGTACAGAAATGTTTGCTGAATTTAAGTTCATAAAAACATTAAGATGTAAAAAATTTTGGTTCTTTTTTACTGTATGTCTTTCTGGAAAAAAGAGATTATTGTGAAACAAATAGAATTATAGCGACGATAAGCACGTTTGTGTTGTTAAAATAATGAAAAGATAAAAAAATGGGGGACTGATTAAAAAATCATATTTCCATGTAGGATATTGCGATTTTCTTTTGTTTTCTTGTGTTTGTTTTAAAGTTAGTAAAATGTTATGTACGACGGTGTATCCGATATGACTTTAAATATACCTGCTGCATTTTGTAAAGACTGTTATAACGTGCGATCAATTTAGTTTATTGTAATTTTAATATTTACAGTGGAATTTAGATAGGCATACTCGAAATCATGGAGGAGGTGGGGCTTTTCAATGTCAAGTTTGCAACTTTACAGCTGATATTCGACAAAGTCTGACGGTCCACGAGACAAATCATCACGAACCTCCAGTTGGAACTGGCGCTCGCAAGATGAGTCCTTTCGAAAGGAGGGCACGAAACACTCCTAAACGTTACAACCAGGTATGGTTTTAATTAAAAATAGGGCAAAGGAACTAAATGTGGATCAGGTCGGATCAGGTGTTAAAAACAATGTGTTTAAAAATACAATTATAATCAAAATTGCATTTATTTTGTAGAAATGTAACGATAATCGTTAGTAATGCAAAATGCAAATTTAGAATTTTAAAACACTTTTTTATCATTTTGAGAAATTTTTTTTTCAAGGTATGATTTTGATCCACATTTGCCCCCAGGTACTAAATGCAGATCACTCAGAAAGGAGTATAACCTAGCGTATCATTAAAAAGAGGATGATCGAAAATAAGTTACAAATAATAAAAATAGATAAGCTAATGCTATTTAAAAGTGAATATATAATTAAATCGTAAAAAATAATATACTATTTAGTAATTAATTTCAAATAAAAGATAAATTTATATACAATATTTGCGATAAAATTAAAATCTAAAAAATCTTATATTTCAATATTTTATTCATCTTTATTACCATATTATGTAATTTTGCCATTAGTAAACAGTTTTGAATAACTGTTTTTTTCTACTGCCCAAAATCAATTATTTGTCCAAAGTTTCTGTAATAAAATCTTCAGTTCTTTGCTCTCGTCTTAAATCGTTCCTTTTTAGCTCGTCTCAAATATTTGTTCAAATAACTGTTTACATTAATTTTCTTTCGATACTGAACACTCGAATCCATTAAAACTTATTTGTTTCGATATTTGATCACAAGTTGTAATATTTTTACAAAATTTTCTCCGAATCAGCAATAATAATGATAAAAGAACTTAAAAAAATAATATTTGTGTAATTGTGTGAAAAAAGAGGAAATGGCTTCTCTACAAACAATAATAATATTATTCGCAGTATGTACTTTGGACGAAAAACGCTATTTTTTATAGCGATCCGCATTTTGCAACTAGCGTGATTTGGTAAAAACCCTATTAAATTATTGAAGCTTTATACTTTTGTGAACATTTAGTGAAAGTATCATATTTAAAAAACGAAATGGTCACAGTAATATTAAAGGATTTGTCTACAAGCATAATAACACATAACTTACGTTAGTCATGATACAAAAAGGCAGAGTTAAAAAGTTTATGAAAATAATTTTTTTATTTATAATAGAGATGCGAATTAACATAAGTTAGATTCCAAATTTCGCTTTGTACTTCAAGTAAGAATTCCGTAAAATTTGATTTTGTACTAATACCACTTTACGGTAAAAACAATAGTGATCTAAATTTAGACGCCGGATTAGGTTCTCTTGCCCTATTCATCGAAAATTATGCTGGCATTACAGTAGAAGAATAGAACAATTTCAAGAAAAGTCTATATGAAAGAAAAGTCTGCAAACTTTTTTTTCTTTTACATTTCGAAGTCTGAAATCTGCACTCTAGAAAGTGTAAATAAAGGTTTTTAATGTCACGGCTAATGTTGGGAATAAATATATTCTAGTCGAAAGAAGTAAATAAACATAATTGTGTCAAGATACATGTAGATTTTTAATGATTTTCCGAATCTCGAATAGGAGCTGGTGAAAAATGAGTGTATATGTGTATATGTGCGATATTCATTTCAAGGTTTTCTTAATTTAAGAAAGTCAGCTAAAGTTATTTTTAAACCAAGTGCGTCTACGGTTACCGCAAAGACTGATAGCAACCGATACTTTATCAGAATACTTTCAGTGCATTGAAATACTACAAAGTATAAATATTATACTCTTCCTGATATTTTGTAAATTGATGTTTTATGTTCACTGAATATTAAAAAAATAAAGTCACCACAGAGTCATTTTTCAGGTTGGTGCGAGCGATTATCGAGAAATGAAAGTAAAGACAAACGAAAACGTGACAACCAGAAATTCTACGTTGCCTCCATCTTCACTTTCCGTCGAGAGTGTAACAACAGAAGGAGAAACAAATGATAAATCCGGAGCGGATTGCATAGCTCTTAAGTGCGAAGAAAAAGGCTGCCAGTTTATTACATCATGGGATTCAGAAATGCAAAGACATTTATCCGAAGTACACGGACCCGATGATTTGACGAACAAACCAAAGAAGAAGCCTTTGCCGATGTTAATTCCCCTGAGTCCTGCCAGCAACACAGTAACTAACAATTCTTCCCCTGTTGGTTCACCGACAACTCTTCTAAAAGTTCCTAGGGTGCGGCTTAGGCCAGAACTTGCTCAAATTGCTAGGGATAATGAACTAGCAAAGCTTCAAGCTAGCAAGGTACTGAAAATGCGTAAAAATTGTGGAGAAAATTATCGAGAGTTTGATACATTCGGAGTAGAAAATCCCATCCAATTTTATGATCGAAAATAAGACAATATTTAATATCATATTTTTAATACACTTAAATTTTTAAGGCATCGAAGCTAAAAAGAAATCAGCATTTTTAACTAGAAAATAACCAGGTTTCTGAGATTCGAGTGTCTATACTGATATCTTTAAATGAAATAATTCTTTCCCAAAACAATTTGTACACTCTGAAACATCTTCTAACTCTTTTTTCGACTTTTTTTGTTAAACTGTGATTAGGTTGCCGAAGTGAAAAGAGACTTAGAAAGCAACAACTCGCTAACATTTCGTCCTGTAGATGCTTTTGAGAGAAAGAACGCCTCCTTTTTCGACAAACTCAAAGAAAGACTTTCCACAACAGCGAGCAATGTTGTTCCTGAAATTGCTTTGACGACCATCAACGATCTTAAATGCTGGTGCACTTTTGAAGCTGCGACTCCTGAGGAATTAAGTCAACACAAACAGACCCATCACACCGCCCTGAGTGTCTCCCTTGGAATTTCTCGTTGTCCAAAATGCAGAAGAAGATGCAAAAGCTCCAGCGATCTTCAAGTCCACATGCGACTTTGTCGCTCTGCAGAAAACAGTCTGAAGAAATCCAACGAGAATGCTGAAAATGCGGAGAGCAATTCAGAAAATCGAGCTGGCTCGTTTCGCGGTGAATATACTTTCCCTGCTCAATCGGACTGGGATTCTAGTTGCGGGGACGCCAATTCTTTCGGAAACTCGGTACGAATTCTATCCAACTCGCAATTAATTGCATGGAGTTTTTTAATTCTGGTTGGGACTTCTAAACTAAGATCTTATCGATTATTCTCATTATTAAGGGAAACATGAATTAATAATAAGATAAGATTTCAGGTTGGAATCTGCGGTGAAATGCTTCTGATTCTTTTTGCAATATTCCAGGATTCTTATCGTTTTATGAAATCGGGAGAAAAATATTCTGCTGGTTGGAATTCGCATGATATGGAATTTTATAGTGTTACATATTATTTATTATTGCACCTTAAAAAAATAATGAAATGTGTTATAAATAATTATGTTAATGTTAGGCAAGTTTTACTAAAGAATTAATTATCGTTTTGAACACTTAAATATTAGTACCATCAAACTTCAAACTTGAAATTTAAGACGAGGAAATATTATTATCTCCAAACTACATATAAAAAAGGTTTCAGCTTTGACATTGCAATTTTGGAAAATCGTTCCACAAGTTCGTGTTTTGATTCGAATAATGCAAGAGTAGAAAAATCGATTTTTGTCTTAGAAGCTACTTCTTGTCGTAGTTCGCAAACTCAACACCAGGTTTGCTCTTGTGGAATGTTTTTCTACAGAGATATTGATATAGATATAGCGTCAGCTTCCAAAGGTTATAATCGTAATGGGAGGGAAAGGAAGATTTCGGAGAAAAAGAAAACAATTTTTTCCTAATGTGAGTACATAGTTTTCATCATTTTATAAAGGAATTGTTCGTTTTTTAATTTTCCGTATTTATGGATAATTATTTTTTCGAGCTGCTTTTTTTGCAGCGTAATAAACGTAAATGTGTGAACACGCCACGTGAATAATTTAGAAGGCCAAGAAGACGCGAACATAACCTCTTATGGTCAAACACAGTTATACGATTTGTGCTTCTGAAGATCTCTTCAGTTTTTATATTCATTTTAAAAATGTATATAGAAGTTTTTAGATTATTTAAGAATTATAATCCGAGGGAAATTAGAAAAATTCATAGTTTTTGCTCGTATTTTTATCGGCGGAATCTGCATTTGTTTACCTTTGTGTTTCGTAATTCGTTTCCATGCAAACAAGATTTTTAAAAAACATCAGACTGGGGCTCGATGAATTAAACATTTAAACATTATTTTTGATTTATTCATGTTTTATACATTAGTTCCGAATTTTACAACTGGTTGAAATCGAAAAGTTTTTTTTGAAGAAATTATGATTTTTGATGACTGTGACTTAGCATCAACGAGGTTCAATTTGATGAAACTGAAGAAAATTGGTGAAAAGTGAAAACTTTTCGTTTATCTTAAACTTAATGGAGACATATTAAATAAAAGTTTAACTAAATTTGTTGTTAATTAAAAACTTTTCCACAATTAGAAAAATGGCTTTTTTCTGAAGGTTTTATTTTTGTATAAACTATTGTTTCAGAATTCTGATTTTTTTTAGTTGAAGAGTTAAAAATTTGTTTTTATTCACTGATTTACTTTGCTTTAATAATTTTCGATTTTTCTGAAAGTTCAACGCTTTCTATTCTTAGATATATTTAAATTCGTTTACAAAAACTTAAACAAATTTTATCAAAATGTACTTTTTAATTCACGCAAAGTATTTCACATGTCCATACAATCCTATAATAAAATGTGGATGCTTCTACTTTTTCGTTTTTCAACTAATAAATGTAAAATTTAACGTTCAATACTTTCATGAATGTAATCTCTAGGACTAAAAACTTTGTTAGCTTATAAGAAATAAACTAAAAGCGGGAAATTTCTGTAAAATACTATAATTTTTAGCAAATTAAACAGCTTTAAAAGTACTGGTTGACCGGTAAATTTTTTAACGACTTTAAAGGAATTTTTCTATGAATATCTTACATGAAGTTATATAAATTATATATAGAATGCAAAAAAATAAAATTCTAATCGTTTTTTAAGGAAAAGAATGTTGAAAAAATATATTTGCCTCAAAGATGAAGAGAAAATTTTCGTAAAGTCAATAGAAAAACGTAGGCTATCACAAAGATTTTAGATTAAGATACAATTCTGTAAAATTGAATACTTTTTCTCTGTTTTGAAAAACTTCTGAAAAGCTTTTAAAGTTGCTTAAAATGTTAAAAACGCTAGCCTTTCAAATAAGTTTCCGCCTTTTGTTTGTTTCTCATAAGCTGACGTTTTCCTCGTGCCTTCTTTTTCGGAGACGTTGGATTTTGTACGAGCCTTGTAGTTTTATTTAGTGGCGCGTTTAACATTTAAGCAGGCGCAACATAATTTTGAATTCATGAAATTTACCTAAAAATGAACAATTACATTATTTTTTAAAAGTCGCTTAAAACAGTTTGTAATTCACCCGAAAGATAAAAAGCGATAAGAAATGGATTCTGCAGGACATTTCAATTCAAATCACCAAACGCTTAACGACTCTATCGTTACTTCAAATTTGATTATAAATAAAACCACCAAGTTCAAAGTTTATTTAAAAGACTTAAGCGTAAATAAGGACAAATTGTCCCTTTATGCAATGGATTTTGGCGAAAGGTGGAGTATTTTTGTCGTTGGTTGAGTGGAGTTGGGATGTCCCTCTTCTAGATTAAGATACTGAAGATGCTTTTGGCAGGTCGAGAATGTTTCTGCAAATTCAAGCCGGCGCAGGGTATTCAAATGTCCTCATTGCCCATTCTGGGCTTCCACAGCAAGCCGGTTTCATGTGCACATTGTTGGTCATTTAAACCGGAAACCGTTTGAGTGCTCTCTGTGCGCCTACAGATCAAACTGGCGCTGGGATATCACAAAGCATATCAAACTTAAATCAGCAAGAGATCTAGCACACACGAGTGCTCGGGTTCTTATGACTGATGAAACCGGTCGACGTAATTACTCCAAGTACAACAAGTATCTCACGCAGGTCAGAAAATCACCCATGAAATCTTCAACTTCATTCATCTAGTCGTCTTCTTCTTATTATTCTCATTCACTAGAATTTTATTTCACATGATGCTGGCTACTTGACCCAGGAACGAAGAAATGACAGTTGCTTTTTTCATCCCAATTTTTTTCATTAGTAGAAAGACCTGTCCAATCAGTTTAAAGCTCATTTGGTGTCACTAGAAATTATGCAAGTTCTGAAGTTCATATGAAAAATTAGTTTTTTTATTTTATACCTCCAGAATATTCATTTTTATCCCCCTTTTAAAACCTACTTTGATGTAGTTAAAAACACTTTTAAATATCTGGATATTAGATTAAATATAAAGTTTAGATTTCTTTGTTTATCTTTCGAAAGTGTTTTATACTTGTTTGTACTTCTATTTTATTTCGCGCATGACTGTTTGATCGATAGGCAGAGGCTGGGTAGTGAGGGTTATTTTCTGTTCTTGAATTCTCTTACGTGCTTGTCATTTTGTGTATTTGATTTTGCAAACCATTAATAAACGATCTTGCACCTTGAATACCATCTCAATATGTTTCCTGTCTGTATTCGTATACGCATATTTCTATTTAATTTTCTCCCAATTCAAAGCAACAAAACTATATTGAGAGTTTGTCTGTTTGCAAGATTGTCTCCATTTATATAAAAAAATACCTTATTTAAAAACTAATGTTTGTTTATTTTATAATCTATATAGATAGAAGGACGAATCTTAGCAGACCAGGGAGCCGAAGAACGAAACGTGGAAGAGGCTGAAGAACCTCCAAAGAAACTTCGAATTTCAAATGCAAAGAATTATCTTCAACCGCCAGAACTTACACCAGCGCCGGTTTCGACGGTAAACTCTGAAGCTACAAACGAAGGACCTTCAAACGTTCCCCTGAGACCTCCACCTCCACTCAAAGCTGCGAATCGAATTCAGGGTCTCTCTTTATTGAGGAAAAATTCTGATTCTCCGAATATTACATCTTGTTCTATTAGTCCCGTACCTTCTCCTTCACCATCTTCAGGAATGGAGGATTCAAAAAAAACTTTGTGGAAGTGCAAGCGCTGTAACTTTAGGGACTCTAGCAAAGAAGTTGTTCTTCAGCACGTGAAGAGCCACTATGACAATTCGGAATCCACTGGTGAAGAGAAGGTGAAGATTGTAGATTTTTTCAACCCGTTCGGTATTCGAGTTCTTCAAAAAATGATTTGGTCCCAATCACACGCAATTTCCAGCCCATAATGGGAGTTTAATAAAATTTATAATAAGATCAAAGCTACCTAGAACATTTTGAACAAAATAGCAAAAATTAGGTGATTCCTGTAAGTAACTGTAAAAAAAAAAAAACATTCAGGACTGTCACACAGTCACTGTTAGTCACTTTTTTCAATGAAAAGGTCACATTAGTCATTCAAGATTCCGAGAAATTTGTAATAGATTTCAATAATTTGAAGGGCCTTTAAAGATTTTTAGGGCATTTTTAAAACTTCTAAGGAATTTTTAAGAGCTTTTAATTTGAAATATTTTATGGGATATTAAAATATTCGAAGAAATTTGTTATTAATTTGCATTTTCAAGAGTTTGAACAAATTTCAAGGGATTTCCAATGGTTTTGAAGGATTTAAAATCTTTGACGTTAATGGGAATTTAAAGAATTTGAAGTATGTATGGAAAAACTTTACAGGACATATAAGGTTTTAAGATTTATTAAAAGATTTCACGTTATTTGATAAGGTTTCCGAGGATTTCGATGATTTTACGTCATTTTAAAACTCAATGTATTTTGATACATTTTCCAGGATTTCAGGAAATATCAACATATAATTTCACAGGGATTTTATAATATTTTAGTGTGTAACAAATGTATTCATGAGAATTTTTAATTGATTTCAATAATTTAAAGAGATTTCAAAGAGTTTGAAAATTGTTTAGCTAAATAATTTCCTACAATATCGGAAGGCATGGAACGAGTTTATAGGACCTATAAACTAGAATTCTTATTTATGTATCCTGAATTGTTTTAAATTCTTTGTAATTATTTTGAATTTGTTTAATTCACTTTAATTCTTCTAAATTTACTCAATTCTACTTTACTCAATGGGTTTAAACCATTTTAAAAGTTTTTAAAATTAAATTTGAGGATCAATTGATAAAATGATCCGGAGGATTTGAAATATTTTAAGGCACTTTTTTCAAATTCCTTGAAACTTTTAAGAGCTTTAAAAAGTTTAGAGATTTTAAAAGATATCCAAGGATTTTAGATATTTTAGCATATATTAAACGACAATATCGAGGGATTTCCAGGAGTTTAATCAGTTTAACGGATTTCAATACTTTATTAATTATAATGGATTTCAAAGAACTTATTCACAAGAAGTGAGGAATTTTGTAGGGTTTCAAGAAATTTTCACATTTTTTAAATATTAGTGTGGAATTGGTCCTGAATTCATTCAAATTCTTCTAAATTCACTCAATTTTACCCAGTTTAATGGATTTATTAAAAGTTTTTGTTGCATTCATCTTGAAGTCTTTCAAACTCACCTTAAATGCATATGAATTTAATCAAACCCGTCTAAAATCTCTTTAATTTTTCTAAACTCATTTCAGACATACGCAATTTAATATATTTTTTCATATTTATGAATTCTTTAATTCACTTTCTTCTCTTTAAATTCAGTCCATTTTTTTTTTAATTTCATCGAATTCTTCTCGTTTTCCTTAATTTTCTCTAAATTCACTCAAATTTCACTAAAATAAATGGACCTTTTTCCGATTTTTATGGATTTTTTCAATTCATTTGAAATCTTTTGAATTGTTCTGTTGTCATCAGTCAATTTTTATGTGAAAGTTAGTAGTGTTTCCAAGATTTGAAGAAATTTGAAATTATTTTTTAGATTCTAATAAATTGATTACATTCTACTTAATTCAGTGGTCTTTTTGGAATTAAAAGAAATTATTTAATTGATCCTGAAGTATTTTACTTCACCTTGATTTCTTAGGCATTTTATCCAATTCTTTTGAATTCCCTTGCATTTTTCTAAGCTCATTTCAAAGTTACTGAATTCATAGATGTTTTTTTCATAATTTTAAGTCTGTATTAACTTTTTTGATTAACCTTGAATTTTTATGAGTATTATCGAATTCTTTTATTTTACTTTAAATTCCTCTAAATTTATTTCAATTTTCCTCAAATTAATAGAATTGTTTTGATTACAAAGTTTTTTCATTTGATTTAAATTGTTTTAAATTTTACTGGAATTGTTTTGAAGTCTTACGAATTTATCCTGCGTTTGTTTCCTTTTGAGCTCGAAGAAAGTACCCTATGAGCGTGAGAAAAAGTACCCTTTGGTCCCAATATTTTATCCCATTGGGAAGGTGAGGCTAAAATAGGTTAAATTTGAATCTTTATTTCAGAATCCATTCGGCTGTGGAGATTGTCCATTCGCAGCTCCAGATTCTGCAACTTTGGCTATGCATCGAGTGCATCATCGTCCGAATTTTGAAGCCATTTTCAAATGCTACCTTTGTCCCTACTACGTTACCACAAAAGCGTGAGTCTTTAATGAACAGTGTTCGTTTTTCTCCCTTTTGTAGAAACTAAAAATAAAGAAAATAAGAAATCATGCTTTATATTTCAGAGAACTTTTGGAACATTCCAGACTTCATGGAGAGGAATTAGCAGCCGTCCATCAAAGAAATGTGGAGTCTGACATATTTCCAGTTACCGCGAGAAAGCAGATGAACCAACATGTAGAAAATGGTAGATTTCAAATTTAAATTATTTCCACTAATGTAAGCTTTTAAATTTTAATTTCAGCTTGCAGAAAATTTGTGACGTGAATTTGTTATTTTAGCAAGCAGAAGCTCGAAAGATGAATTGCCGCAAGAACGGAACGTGATGTCGCCATCAACCTCAACAGAATCTGTAGCAAGTCTCTACAAAAATTCCGAAGTGCCTTCTTTTCTCCTCGACACCCGAGAACTTCCAGATGCTCCACTGGTTTGGGTTTCCCGACCCGACGGAACGATTGCAAAAATGTTGAAGTGTCGACACTGTCCCTACGTTTCACAAAGACGAGCCGAAGTTCACGATCACGAGACAATGCACGCAAATGCTTCATTACCAGGTCACCATATCGAATGTCCACAATGCAGTTTTGCTTGCACCAGAAGAGATATCATGGAAAGCCATTCGGATATGCATAAAGGTTCACTAGGTACTGTCCATTGCCTCGTGGATGACACGCGGCCGGATTCTCAACAACTCAGTGACCTGGCGACGCTCCTCGGACTTTCGAAACCACCTTCAATGGGTGCTGAACCTGACTTGCAAGATTCTAGACTCGTGCATTGCTGCAGTAAGTGTCCGGCTAGATTTTTGTGTGAAAAGGAATTGAGAATACATTTTCGATATCATTCCACGGAGTTGGCTTACACGTGCCAGTGGTGCTCTTATGCGGCGAGACAACCGGCACATTTAATGGCTCATCAGAAGGCTCACTCGCCGGAATATCAAGAAAGGACTCGGTATTTGTTGTCGATTTATGGACACTCGCAAAGGCATCCGCCACCGACGACTGCATGTATAGAAGCTGGGGGTCAGAATTCTGGAGATGGAAATTCTTTGCGTGTTGCTTGGATTGTTGTAGAAGTTGCTGCTACTACCGAGCAGCAGTTTGCAAATAATATGGCAAACAATGGTCCTCGAAATAGCAATCAGGTGAGAATGAAGGCATCTTTAGATTTATATATTGAGGGTGTACTTAGGTTTGTCTAAATTTATACCTCTAAAAATACTAATTTCGATTTTTTTATCTCCTCCCCCCCCCACCTTTTTTTTTTTTTTTAAAATAAATTTATTGACTTTTCTGACTATTCGATACCAAATTTTGAAATTAACGTGGGGTGTTAAATGAGAAAAGTTCGTTTTTCGAATAAATTGTAAAAAGTACTTTTTTATGCAATTTTTGTAAATTAAAGTTTAGTAGTCTCAAGCCAAATTCCCCAAGAATGCAAAATAGCCGTTTTATGTAGGACTCATGCTAAAAATATTATTTAAAAAAAAATTTCAACTTGAATTATTTTGTATTCCTTAACTGAAAAGTTTACAAGCATATTTAAATTAATTTTCAATCGTTTAAATAATATTTTTCCATAAAATCATGCAGTTGTTACACTTGTTATTAATGCTTAGAGAGGGAATTGCGGCTAAGGTGAAGTTTTTTGTCGACCACCGCTAGGTGTTTAAAAGTTAAAAAAAAAATTATGAAATTATTTTAAATGGAAACCGTTCAACTTCTAAATAATATAAACAGGTAACATTTTGAAAGAGGACAAGATTTCGAAGGAAATGAAACAGAATTAAACTTATATAATTTCTGGATAAAAGCGTTTTAAATTGGATGATTTTAAATTGAAAAAATGTATAACAGAAGCTTTCGAAACTCAAAACCTTTAAACTAATGATTTTAAATTTAAACAATTTCCAGGGTATCGAGTGACCTTGAAAACCTTGAAAATCTGGAAATCGCCTTGAATGTTTCACGAGAACCTTGAATTAATTTTCTTTCTTTTAAAACAGTTATTTTATTGAAATACGAAAAGTAATTTAAATCTTTTAATCTATTATGAAAGAAACGTCTCGTTAAAAAGAAATATTACTACTTGGAAAATTTTGATTTATCAAGACATAATTCATCTTTTACTCGTTAAAGAATAAATAAAGAAATGTGTCGGAATTTTTTGTAGACTTTACCAATTCTTTTATAGATTGCAATGAACAGAGTTTAATATTATGAAAAGTTCTGCAAGATTTTTATTTCGTATCCGCTAATATAGAATGTTAAAGTATACATTTCTTGTGATATTCAATTTAACAATTATAAAAATTATTAGCTGAAAACTTAGATGTTAACTCAGTTTCAGAATTAGAATGGTCCATGGCCATATAACGGATTTTCCAAGGGTTTCACCACTCGGTTTTTGAGTTTACACCAGATTATTACAGAACATTACTAAAGATTTCAAAAGGTTTCAAAAAGTTTCAAAGATTTAAAAAGGCTTGACGCCAGATTTCAAATATTACACAAGAATTTCCCAAATCTTTTAAATCTTTAAAAAGATTTCAAGGATTTCAAGAATTTGAAAAAGGTTACAGTGTACCAGATTTCTTGAAATTCATCAGCTGTATCGTTTTTCTCGAAAAATAATTACTTTTCACGGTTTACAGTAAAAAAAAAGATTAAGTAATTTAAAATAAGTATAATATACTTGCAAACTTGTCACTTATCAAATCGATCGGTTCTACGAATATTAGACTATTCTTCCGTTTCCGTTAAGAAAGTGTCAATCGTCTCTTACAAATAAGCTTTAGTCTATCTTTCCGTCTCCAATAAGAATTAGACTAACTTCATGTAGCTATTTTTTCAGTAGGAAATTATTATTACCTATTATTTCTCGGATTATTTCCTACGAATTAAAAACTCCAGTATTTTGTATTACAGTTTGTAATGTAATTTAGGCTCCTATAACTTTAAAAACAAGCAATTTGAAAAGATTTTTATTTCTCTTAAGACTTCTATGTGCTTATTAAATTTCAAACAAAATGAAGTTAGCCTAATTCTTATCCGCAGCGGAAAGATAGAATAAATTTTATTTGTAATAAGATGGTAGTCGCTTTCTTAACGGTAACGGAACAATAGCCTAATATTCGTAGATCCCATCGAAATAAAACTGCTATTTTTCATTTTTTGGGCCATTTGTCGGTCACATTACAATGTATACAGGTGGCCTACAATAGTGTGTTTT
>JAAAKG020105109.1:0-15703 GCA_010014905.2 Druon quercuslanigerum | reverse complement strand
GGAGATTTAATAATTTAAAATAATTTAAATAAATTACTTTTAATGAAAAATACTAATTTCTAATTAATATATTTTTTTAATTTCTTTGTCTGTTTGCTTTCAAGATATATAAATATAATTTCTTTAGGTTTATGTAAAATATTTAAAAGGTTTTTTAAAGGTTTAACATATGTCGTAATAATATTTAGAAAATTGATTGAAATCTTAGGGATTAGTTTTTGATAATTTTTGAAATCTTTCGTAATGTTTTAGAATATTTTAACATATTCTCTTAAAATTGATGTTGTACAAGAAAAAATGATTCCAATTTTTTCCAGATATCTTAAGATAATTTTCGTATTCTCTTAAACCATTTCCAAATCTTGCAAAATTAAAAAATGTTGCTTCATAATCTTCTTCATTTAATTCTACATTTTGTTTGAAATATTTAACAACTTTTTCCAATTTTAATTAATTTTTTATGTTTTAAACATTTTGAAAATTTGTTTTATTTTTTAAAATCATTCAAAGTTTTGTTATTATTGTTCAAGATCCTCTAAAATTGATTTAGAAGATATGGAATTTTAAAATGATGGTTTGCTTTTCAAATAATTTTTTGTATATTTTTAAAAATCCATGGAAGAGAAGATAAGAATTGAGACATTATTCATAAGTCCTTTATAATGATCTCATAATAAAAAAATCAGTTTTAACGTCTTTAATAAGAAAAATCATAATTATATCATAATTTAGAACTAATAGTAATCTAGGAAATTAAACTTTATAATATGCAAGACGGCGATCTCTGCCAAGTTAATTGGGACCGGAAGTTACCATGTTTGAAATGACTTTTGATTTACGTGGAAGTATTTGGAAGGCTATATTTCATGAGTTCAATTTATTATAAATGATGTATGTGTGCGTGAAATTAATTTATCTAAGTAGGTTCGTTCTAGATACAATTTTAAGTACAAAAATAATATTAATTTTTATTGTCTACTAATTAGGAATTGTAAGATTTCTCTATAGAACAAAGGAAAGTCTAATTTTTTTAAATTCTTTAGACTAAATGAGGTACTGAAAATAAACTAGATATAAAAGATAAATAATAGGATATAAAATTTGGTTTTAATTAAATATTCGTGCAGTATTTTTTTATTTTTCCCTTTTACTATTTCACGACCTTCTTAGGAAGTGGAGACCCTTTTTATTGTTTTCCAGCCAGTTCGAACCAATTCAAACTCATTTCAGCAAGTGTTCTTTGATGCGAAGCCACCATCACCAAACCGATGTATACCACTAATTACCACGAAAGTAGGAAATGCTTTTAAGGGCTCTAAAAGAAATGAGGAGGGAATATATACGAGACTAAGGGTAAGATAAAGGGTGTTGTTTTTACTACGTCGGGAAAGTTCCTAAAAACTTTTTTTCAAAGAAATAAAAATAAATTCTTAAATTCATAGTTATCAAAAATAAAAATTACTTATTTTTTGAAATCATATTATTTAAAAAGGAAAAAGTTTGGAAAATGATTTATATATACCAAGACAATATTATTAAATAATGATGAGTATTTTAATCAAATAATTTTTAATTTTTAATACTGTGTTTCCATATCTTACTTTTTCGAAAAAAGGGAAGTGAGGGGAAATTAAAGGTGAAGTAGGAAGCTTCAGAATAATTGAAGGGAAATGTGGGGTTGTAAATAAGGGGAAGTGAGAAGAAATTATAGGAGGGGGTGTGAGGCAAATGAGTGGAAGTAATAAGAGCTGCGGTAGGGATAACTAGGGGAAATGAGGAAAGGAGAAGTGATGGGAAATTATGTGTGGAGAATTAGGGGAAGTCATGGAAATGATCAAACAATTAAATCACCTATTAAATAATTTTTAATTTCGAATACTGTGTTTAGATGTCGTATTTCCTTGTAAAAACGGGAAGAGATGGGAAATTAACGATGGAGAAGTAGAAAACGTTAGAATAAATTAGGGGTAATGCGGGGTGGAAAATTAGAGGATGTAAAAAGAAATTATGGAAGGGAGTTTAAGGCAAATGAGGGAAAGTGTTCAGAGGGGGAATAGGGGTAATTAAAGGAAACAAGGGAAGGAGAAGTGATGGGAAATAATGGGTAGAGAATTAAGGGAAGTGAATGGAAGTGAAGGGATGGCTATTAGAGTAGTGTTGAGGTAGATAGGGAGGGGAAGTGAAGAGTGGAGAAGGGAATTATGGGAAGGAGAATGCTAGAATGAGAAGTGAGGAAAGGGAGAAGTAGAGGAGAAAGAAGTTAGGGAAGAAAGAGGCAGCGAAGATTCAAGTGTGGAGGGGAGTTATGGCAAGGCGAGGGTGGAGTAGTGGAGAGGAGAGAGGGCGTAAGGGCTGGAAGTAGTGTAAATAAGGAGAAGAAAGTAGGAGGAGTAATGAGAAATTAAAGGAAGTAGGTGAAATGATTGGGAGTGTTAGAGAGTATTGAGGGACGGTGAGGAGATGGATATCAATGCAGGGTGGGGAGTAGGGGAGGAGACGTAACGACTGTAGAAGGAAAGTAGTGGAAGGGAGGGTTAGTTTTGATGTTAGGAAAGGAGGAGTGGAGGGCAAGTATTACACTGTGTAGGGAGTGAGGGAAGTTATAATAAGTAAGGAGAAACTTAGGATGCGAACATAGACGAAGTGAGAAAAAATTATCGGAAGAGGGTGTGAGGCAAAGGAGGGGAAGTGATGGAATATGGATTAGAGGTAATTAGGGAAAATGAGGGAAGGAGAAGTATTGGGAAATAATGGGTGTAACTTTAAAATAAGTAGGTGAAATAATTGGAAGTGAACGGATGGCTAGTAGGACAGTGTTCAGTTATTAGGGGAGGGAAGTGAGGTCTGGAGAAGGAAAGTAGGTGAGCGCGAGTGTTAGCTGAAAAAGTGTGGAAAGGGGGAAGCGAGACAAGGGAAAAGTAGAGGAGAAATAAATTAGGGAAAGGAGGGAAAACGAAGATTTAAGTGAAGGTGGGGGTATAAGGCAAGGAGAGGGGATGTGGAGAACTAAGAGAGAGTAGGTTAAGGAAAGAGTAAATGAGGAAAGAAAATAGGAGGAGCAAGCGGAAATAAAGGGAAGTCATTTAAAAAATTTTTTTATCGAATTTTTATGCTTATCCCATGCACACCCCATGAACTTTAACACGTATTTTTATAATAAAAAGAAGTTTTTGTAAATTTATCCAGAATTGTCCGTATAGAATTAATCCTCAACATTTCTCTTTATTAAAATAAGAGATAGAATGCAAATCAAAAATTACTTTTTGAATTTCACCACCATATATCTACTAGGGTCCCAAAAAACCCCATGAGTGAAAAATTAAGTTTTGCGATTTTTTGGCGCTAATTATTATTTCTTTTCTGTTCACTTTCTTAAAATTGTTGCAAATAACTAAATTACTACTTTCTTATGATAATTAAATGTTTAAAATTTTGTTTAAACAGTCTGAAAGTTTAAACAGTTTAAAACAATTGTTTAAAGCAACTTTTTTTAGACTAAAGTTAAAAAGTCGTGGATTTTTCCAAATTTTCCAACTTTTTAGTTAGGATCAGGCTAAAGTCAATTAAAGTTAACAAAAATAATCGTTTAAACAATTGAGTATTATTAATAACAATATTCCCTCAAAATAATGCTAGAAAATTCTCGTTTTTGCTGAAATTTTTCACTTTTATTCACTTTTTAATGAGATTAAGGTAATAATAATAATTAAATCAAGTTACCAATTATGATTGTTAAAACAATTAATTATTATTTTTATTAACATGCTTTTTGAATAATGTTAAAAAGTTGCATTTTTTTTAATTTTCTCTTTTTTGGCAACTTTTAAGGTAAAGTACAGTAATAATTAATGGTAATTAAAATTTTTTATTTGTTTAAAAAATGGTTCATTATTCGGTGTGGTCCAAATTTGGTCGTTAGATTCTTGTTTTTTGCAAAAATTATTATTACTTATGCTTTTCTTTTATTATCCAGTTATAAAAAAATAATAAATAAACAACGGAGCGAATCATTTTTTTAAGTAATATCTTTATTTTGTGAAAATTTTTTTCTAAAATAAAAATTTACATTTATGTTTTTTAACTTGCATTAATTATTACCTCGATAAGTGAAAGCTGGAAAAAATTTAGAATTTTTAGAATAATCGAAACTATCTAGCAGTATTCTAATATTGTTATAAATAATAATGAATTTAAAATATATATTTTTTATTCAATTTAAATGAGTATTGCTTCGCTCTAACAGAAAAGTTGAAAAATTCCGATTAACCGCGAATTTTTAAATCTATTTTAAGATCAAATTCTTATAAGCAATAGTAAGTTGTTTAAATTGATATAAAAATCTATTTATAAGTAGATAGTAATATTTTTTGTGATAGAAACAATTTTTACTGTACGAATCCTCAATAAAATAATAATTAGCGCCAAAAACTCGCAAAGCCAAATTTTTTTATTCATGTAGTTTTTTTGGGATCATATTAAAAAAAATTATGGGAGTCAGATACGAAAATTAACTTTTTAAATTGGTATTCTATGGCTTATTTTACAGAGAAATGTTTAAGTTAAACTCAGTACATTTAATATTGAGGATTCTAATCAAAAAATTTATAAATGTTTTTTTTTTTTCTTTTTGGAAATATGTTATTGATTTAATGGGGAAAATTAGGAGAGAAAAAAATCAGTACCACCCTAATGAATTTAGAATCCAGCGAATCAAAATCGCTCTTTACAGAACGTTAGTTGAACCAACACTTCATTTGAAGCTTTATGAAGATATTTCTAAAAAGAGGAAGTGGCCTAGAAAATATGCGTCCTCATAACCTTGTCGTGTGGCTTCCTGAAAAAGAGACCTAATCTCAAAAAAATTTATTTAAAATTATTCAATAAAAAGAACATTCTCAATTTACATCTTCGATCATAAAAAAAATCGTGAACAAGTTTATGCAAAAATCTAGAATGATCCCAAAATTTATATGACGTTTACTCCTGCAAGAAATTCAGCTTTAATCGTGGCTGATCCCGATTTCATCATGGATGATCGCGTGCGAATATTTTTGGCGTTGGTAGAAAGCTGCCAAAAATGTCGATCTGTAGTAGTGTAGTTTGCTAAAATACGGCAAGTCGTAAAACGGTCCGTTATCTTTCGTAACCCGAAATAATATTCCGTTAACCAAAAAACCGGCACCGGGAAAGCAAAAGCAAAGGTAACTTCGTGCCGGCCACCTGCAGGTAAGCTGGGAGCGTCACGACGCCGCCGTCGTGGCGATTTACGGCCACAAATCACGCGATTCGTAATTGCTACTACCAACTACGCGATTTCTCGTAGTGGGGGTGGTAGTTGGCGATGAGGATTATATGGGGGGGGGGGGCTGCACGCGTGGATGGAAATCCATAAACATTGATTGCTTCGGGTTTACAGACCCCGCGTCCGGACACGACGAAAACATAAATATTCCGAGCCGAGATCTTGTCTACCTGCCATGCATTCAGCACGTGAGATAAATAAATTAAGTCGATCTCTGATCCAAGATGAATCCAATCCAGATGCGATTATATCAATAATCAACTGCTTTGATTTTAATAGATTTTAAATATTTAGTTTTAATTATGACCGTTTTTTATATAGTGGTTTATACAAAAATGATTATAGTATTTAACTGTGGAAAAAATTTGTCTCTTGTTCTGAGGGGATTCGAACCCTGGTTCTTGAGGACCATGTATAGCATAGTGGGTGAGGATACCAGATAGGCAATCTGTATGTCTGAGCTGGAGAGTAATTTTTTCTATAGCTAATGACTCTAACTATTTTTTTTAGACTAGTAGATCAAACAGCGCCATTTCATAAACAAAAAATAAATTTTTTTATAAAAATGGAAATATAAATTCTTACAAGACGTTAGACGTCCTCGCTCATTTATATTGGTTATTTAAGAAAAAATTATGAAACTTTTTTCTCATGGTAGATTAGTGGGCTAGAGGACCATACCGGCAATCTGTAGAGTGTAGACCTGGGTTCGAATCCCAGCAGAGATAGAGAGGAATTTTTTTCTCAACTAAAGACTAAAACCATTTTTTTTTAAACTACTAAATATTTATACCAATCTAAAAACAATAGTTAGAGTTCTTCTTTTAATAGCTGAATATTTGTAATTTTAGTCTATTTAAGTATGATTTTTTTAATAGATAATAAGTCGTAAGTATTTCACAAGGAATCTGTACTATAATAGAAGATTGTTACACTGTAAAAAATAATGGTAATTTTCCCATACGTAAGTATGTGATTTTTCCCATACTTTTGAATATACCATACAAAGCATGGCAATTTTCCGTTTTTCACTTGCAAATTTCCCATACACATTGAGAATCGCATACACAGGTATGGGAAAGTTTCCAATCGTGCATGGAACTTTTATGCGCGGCTGTAGAATGCGCAGCTTAGTGAAGCGCGCATGCGCGACAACCATGAGGTTGAGCAGAATACTCGTATAATACAATCATGGCCTCAAGCGTCTAATTCCTAAAAGTTTGAGCACAAAATTGTGAAATATTTTGGATTTTTATTAGTGAGACGGTTAAATATTGTGAGTTCAATAAAATTTAGTGCAATTAGAAATTTTTCACAAAAATAAGAAGGAAGCAACAAGAGAGAAAAAAATTCTAAACGAGCACCAATAAAATGTTTTATGAATCAAAATAAATAATTAATTATTGTCATTTAATTGTAGTATAGAAAAAAATAGAAAATGGGTATGGGAAAAATGCAACCAACGTATAGTACAGTTGGCATTTTTTCCATATTTGGCATATTTCACATGCCCAAGTATGTGAAAATACTGACACGGTATGGGAAAATTCCTATACACATACAGCTATTTTCCCATACCGATGTATGGAAAAATTTCAATACATGTATGAGTTAATTACTTCCAAAACACGTATAGGAAATTTACCACAGATTTTGCTTAGAGTGTACAATCGATCATCGAAGATATCTTTCACTGACCGAAAAAATGAAAAATCAACACTAGAGAATTGTGGATCTAAATTAACTCGTTAAATAACAGAAATTTTTAACGTATTTTCAGACTAGATGGAGCTATGAGTTATTTTTTATAATTACAATGTTTTTCTGAAAAAAATATTTTTTCGCTCCGCCGGGAATTGAACCCAGGTCTTCCGATTGCCGGTCGAGTGCACTTACCACTAAACTACTAGAGAAAATTTTTTTCAGAAAAAGTCGTAAGAAGAATTGCATCTAATGCAACCTTTCAGTTTTGTATTTAAACAATTTCCTAATCATTCAATATGAAGTGAAAACCTTACTCTTTTTAAATATTTCTAAATATATAAAAAAAGTAAAATTTTCACAAAATTGTATTTTTTTTCTGTATCCTATGGATAAATAACACAGAAAAATGTACATCCATTTATCCAAAAATTAAAAAAATAGAATGTTCCACCACAAATTCTTCAGAAATGAACTCTTAAAGTGATTTTTCTTAGAAAAAAATTTAATCTTTTAGTTTTCCTAAGATTATTTTTTTTCTAAATTTTCTAATTTTCTAATTTTTAATTAATTTCTAATTCTAATTTCTCATTAATTTTTAATTTTTCTATAATGCTGGACATCGTACAAAAACAAATTCTTTATTTTTAACTTAATAGAATGTCTTAATTTCAAAATTCTTTCCTTTTTCTACAACTTCAAAGAGCTTTTTTTTATTTTAAAAGAGTAGAATTTAAATTTTCTGAATTTTAAATTGCTGTATTTTTTCAAGTTTGAATTCCAGAATAATTAATTAATTAATTTATTTATTTATTCCAGATTACGTTTTACGTAAAAAATTGTTCTACGAGAGGGCTTGGCTTGAAATTATTATTTTTAAAGACATTAAAATAATTTTTTTTTATGTTTATTACTTAAATTTGAAGATTTTTAATTCTAAAAGCTTTTACTTGAATTACTTTAATCATTGCGAAATTTTTTTAAATTTAAAATCCTTCAGTTTGGAATATTTTTTTTAATATTCTCATTTTACACTACTCTTAATTTTTTAATTTTGCAATTTTGAAGCCTTAAAATTTATTATATTTAATATTCTTGAATTTCGAAATTGTTTACTTTTGAAACGTCGACATTTTAATTTCAGTCATGAATGTTCACTTTTCAATATTTTCATTTTTACGTTATAAAAATTTTAGTTCGATCAGATAGTATCTTCTGTTATGTGTATGGATTTCAAAATTCAATATTTTAAAGAAATTTTTATAATTTAACTAAGGGCCAAACATTTACGTTAAAATTGTATAGTTTTTGATAGCGAATAATAATAAAAAATTATAAATTAAAAAATTAAATTGTTGCTTAAGTTTGACCCTTCTTAAATTATTTAAAAAATACTGGCTTGTATTAACTGCACATTTTTTGAAAAAATTTGAATATGTGCTTTAAATTTCTATAGGTTAGGTTTAAAAAACATTATTTTTTTCTATCATACAATACAAAATTTCTGGTGTGCAAGATTTGAAAATTGCTCATCGAAGGCAAAAACCACAAAATTGAAATTTGTTTTCCTTTTAACAAAAAAATGGCATGTTTTTTTAATAACAGCTGGAGAAATATCTAGCAAATGTTCAAATTTTGCACTTAAAATGCGATTTGTTTTTTGATTTTTTTTTTTTAAATTTGAGTTTTCAAACCCATACAAAGAACAAAAGATATTATCCACTCGAACTAAAATTTTAAGGGCTTACTATTGTTGGGTGAAATAAAAAATCCTACTTTAAAATTTTGAATTGTCCATTTTAAACAATTTGAATTTAAAACTTGAAATTTGTAATTAAAATTTAAAATAATGAAAATACGAGTTCATGAGATAATTTTTTAATATGAAAAATCGAGTTGGAAAGTACACTACCGTCGGGAATTATCTACAGGGCTTTCGTGACCGCTAATAAAAATCTCTGACGACTTTCAAACATGATAACTCGGTCGGAAATGAAACTAAACAATTTATTAAAATTCAATTAGAGAGCCTGCGAAAGTTCGCGTTGAATGACCCGTTGTAGAAATATTTCTGACTTTTTGCAGAGGAGATATCACGTGAGAGTTTTTCAAAAAATAATCAAGTATTTCTTCGAGTTTGTACTTGGACTTAAACTCGTGTTATGGCCTAGGAAAGTTAAAGCAAAAATTTGAAACTTACATGAAGGAATCTTTGAAATCTGGAAATTAATTTAAAACAATAAAACTTCAAAAATCTTTACGGGTTCCTGAGATATGATTAAAAATGTCCAAGCGTATCTGCGTCAGGTTTGAGCGGCGTAACCAGGGAGGCAGGTCGATTGAAATTCGGCGCAGAAACGCTTGGACATTTTTAATCATATCTCGAAACCCCCCAACGACTTTTTAGATTTAAACATCCTAAATTATTCATAAGGTATCAAAAAATCCTTTCTATGAATTTCTTATTTTTCCTGAAAATTTCGTAGGTCCTGACATGATTTGAAGTTCAGGTACAAAACTTAAGAAATTCTTTTTTTTTTTAACATTTTACGTGATATCTTCTCTTCAAAAACTCGAAAATATCTCTACTAGGGGTTATTCGACGCGGAATTTCATAAGCTTTCTAGCCCTTTTTGAATAAAATGCCTTGCCTCATTTTCTACCGAGTTATCGTGTTCAAAAGTCATCAGTGATTTTTAATAACGCTCGGGCTAACCATGTAGATAATTTCCGACAGAAGTGTAAGTACACATTAAACATTAAATAATTGACACTCCAGAAAAATTATGTATTTTCTCGGATAAAGAATGAATTTGAAATTAAAAAATTAATAATTAAAAAATTTTAGAATATATTAAACTTTCCGCAGTTTCGATCGAAACAGGTAGCTCTCTCGTGTGAATATGGGAGTGATGCTCGCTCGCAGTTCCAGTCTCACCGTTTATTCAAATGAGCTTTTCGACACTGCAGGCATGATAAAGCACTGTATAGTCTCACTCGAAAAGGTGTCGTGTCCCACACGCATTAGTTGATCTCTAAAAAATTTTTATTGTGGTTTTCAACTCATCACATGAACCCTCAATTTATTATTACCAAGTTTAACTAAAATTTTAAATAGGTGTTGACAGAAATTCATCAATACAGTAGATAATGAGCCTATAGTAAATAATCTTTAATTCAAAACACAAAAATAGCTCATTTAATCAATTTTTTTTTAATTATTAAAATAATAAAATAAATACAGATAACAAATATAATAATACAAATAACAATAAACTGAGAGTTTTTATTTTTTTTTGTGTCCTAACTGATATTTAAATCAAATTTATTTTTTAAGCAAAGAAATTCTAAATAAATTCTAAAGACACAAACTGAGAATTATTGTCCAGAAAGTCAATTTTTAAAATCGTTCGAATGATAATTTCAAGGACTGGTACTTGCAGAGAATTTTAAGGCACACATTTTTTTCCTTTATCAAATACTTGTAGGTTTTACAGTTTTTGAAGAAATTGATAAAAACTAGATTTTTCGAAAACAAAAAATTTCAATCTCTTTTCACTTAAACTCGCGCTAACTCAGTCAATTTCCAGAATTTTTCAATATAATTAATTCTGAATTACATTTTCATGTATTTTGAAACTAGCTGATGGAGAAAATCTCAAATATTTTAATAAACAAAAAAGTTGTTAATTTTTTTGTGAGGCTTTGCACAAATCATAAATTTCAGCCTTCAAGCGCTTCGTTTATCGAGCGAATTTTAAGAAACGGAAAACTTTCAGTGACAAAGTTGTTTATTATGGTTCAAAGAAGTATTCTGGAAATTTTCAGATCAATCGCTTTAATGGTTAAATAAATATGAATGTCTTAAATTACAAACGGAAATCTTGACGCTGCTGCCGTATGTACGTGCCTCCTCGGTTACGAACTTCTTCTAGTTTTCTAGTTTTCTTCTAAAATGTACTATAAATAAAGCAAAGAAGCAGTGAATGGATTATTTCTTAGAATACCTGCAAAAGCATTATTTTTGATACAGGTTTATTTTAGTTAATACCCTAATAATTTAAGAAAGGTGGAAGAGTGGATGTTTATGACAATTACGAATTGAAAAATCGAATCTCTTTTCTCTTTAAGTTTACGCTTGAACTAGAGAAACTTTCGAAAAGTCCTCCACCTCGAATTGGATTAAAAGCTGCAAAAGTAAAGGATGTAAAAAAACCTCTATAATTACTTAAGTCCTAAAGGAAAAGAGTTTTTCGAAGAGTATTTTTTAAAAGTAAAAATTCAGAGCCTAGATGCCGAAGTAACTGAAAGAAGTGACGAAAATGATTAAAAGTAGTTTAAATTTAAGAATTATTTAAATAATTTGATTTTCACAATGTCTAAAAAATCAGTTATTTCAGTGATATCTTGAGTATTATTTTGTTATCAGATTTTACCTTCACGTTCGCAGCAACACGTTCGTGGCCAAGGAGGTGCGTGCATAGGGCAGCGTCAAGCCTTCCGCTTCTAATTTAAAACATTCATAATTTTTCAACCATTAATGCGATTGATCTAAACCTTCTTAGAAAACTTCTTTAAACCTTAATCAACAACTTTGTCACTGTAAGTTTTCCGTTACTTGAAATTTGCTCGATAAACGAACCGCTTGAAGGTTGAAAATCATGATTTCTACAAAGTCTTCAAGAAAAATTAACAACTTTCTTGTTTATAAAACTATTCACGTTTTTCTTACTCGACTAGTTCAAGAAGACTTTAAAACTTAATTTACTGTCAACAAAAACAAAAAACTTCAAAAATTGGCTAAGTTAGGACGAGTCTAAGTGAAGAAAGATTGAAATTTTTTGTTTAAAAAAAATCTATTTTTAACCAATTTATTCAAAAACTATAAAACTTACAAATTATTTAATTTCTTCTTTTTGTTTAAAATTCTACTATCCGGTTAAAATTTTTTATATTTTAATTAAAATCCTCTTTTTTCGTGGATAGTTAATTTTTAAACTGAAAATATGACGCTTTTCTAGTTTTTTTTCAAAATCGATTAATGTATATTGTTGAAAATTATTTTTATAACTGAAAATTTAATTATTTTATTGTTGGTCAACAATTTATCTGTTTTGCTGTGAATTTATTAATTTTTGTAGAAAATTAATCTTCTTGTTTGAAAATTTAACTATTTTGTTGAAAATCGTTTATTTTGAGCAAAATTAATGTTTTCAACTGAAAATTTAACAGTACTAGTTTTATTAGAAAACTTATCGTTTTTAGTTGAAATTTCAGTTATTACATTTTTCATTAAGAATTAATCTTTTTTGGAAAATTCAAAAACTTGGTGCACATTGAACTCTTTCCTTAAAAATTTCTTTTATTAATTGTAGATTAAACAATTTTTTTCAAAATTAATTTTTTTACGGAAAATTAAACTATTTCATTGTTGGTCAACTATTTAGCTGCTTTGTTGTGAATTCATCATTTTTGGTAGGAAATTAATCTCATTGCTTAAAAATTTAACTATTTTGTTGAAACCCATTTTTTTTCATTAAAAAATAATTTCTTTAACTGAAAATTTATCTGTACTAGTTTTATTCGAAAACTTATCGTTTTTAGTTAAAATTTCAACTATTAAAATTTTAATTGATAATTTATCTTTGTTAAAAATTAAATTACTTGGGTCAAATTTAAACTTCTTCTATGGGTTTAAAAATTAGGTAAATATTCTTGACTGAAAATTTAACTGCTTACTTAAAAAATGAACAGATTTATTTTAAAAAATCATTTTATTAGTTAAAGATCCATCTCTTTGATGAAAAATTTAACTATTTTGTTGAAAATACATTTCTTAATCTTAAATTTAATTATTCCATTATTATATAACATTTTCTTGTTTTCAGTTTATAATTAAACTATTTGCTTGAAAATTAACTTTTTTGTTGTGATTCATATTTTCAAGTTAAAAATTCAACTATTCTGTTAAAACTTTATGTTTTTGGTTTTAAAATTTTATTCTTTTTGCAAAAAAATAATTACTTGCTTAAATATTAAATTTTTGATAGAAAATTTATATTTTCAGCTAAAAAACTCAAATTTTTTCTAGAGAATTTATCTTTTTGGTTTGAAAATTTATCTCTTTTGGCAGAAATTTTACCTTCTTTGGTTAAGAATGCAACTATGGTTTTTATTTTAAATTAAAATTGCTTCTTGTTTGAAATATCGACGATCAAATTTTTCGTTGAAAATTGTTGTTTTTAGTTTTTAAAATGAACGACTTGGTTGAAAGTTGGACTGTTTTATCATTTTCTTTAAATTCATAATTGCAGTTGAAAATTGAAAGATTTTCATGAATATTTAATTATTTGGACAAAAATTCAAATATTTTGTTCAAAATGTAAAAAATATTAATAATAAATAGTACATTTCTATAAAAAACGCGTATTCAAACAAATGATTAAATTGGTAAAAGATAGCTGCATTTTTAACAAAAAATTAATTTTTAACCTAACAATTGCATTTACAAACAAATAGTTGAACTTTAGAACCGAAAAGACACATTTTTTAGTAAACAGTTTTTTTTTACTTAAAAAGTTGAATTTTCAAAAAAAAGATAATTTTGCAACAAAAAGAAAAAGTAGTAATTCATATTTCAACCAAAAATGTAAAATTTATGTAAAAAGAGATGAATCTTTTAGACGAAAATGACCAATTTTTAACCATTCAAATTAATTATCACCTAAAAAATTTAATTTTTAAGTAAGAAAATTAATTTTTGACTAAAAAGACGAACTTTCAACAAAAAAACATTTTTGAGCTAAAAAGTAGAAATTTTATCCAAATTGTTGAACTCTAAAGTCAAAAAGATTTCAGTTTAATTTTCAAAATAGTTGAATTTTCGAATAAGTAGATACATTTTTTTAAACGAAATACTTGATGCTTAAGAAAAAAAAAGAAAAACGAATTTTCTACAAAATAGTCAAATTTTTAAACAGTGAGTTAAATTTTCAATGAAATATGAAAATTTTCAAACCAAAAAGTCGACTTTTCAACAAAATACAGAAATTTAAAACGAAGTGCTTGAATTTTCAAAAAAAAAAAGATAACTTATTTTCTTTTTTTAAATAGAACTATTCGTTTAAAAATGTAACTAATTTTTAAAAAAGTCATCACTTTTTTTAAAAACACACTTTGTTAAAATGTTATGTTTTTGGATAAAAATTTCATCTCTTTAAGTAGAGAATTTAACTTCTTTTTATGGTAGATTTACATTAATTTTATGTAAAATAATTTACTCCCGGATTTTCCCTTTTCCAAATATTTTGGGCTGCACAGACAATTCCTATTTCAACAAAAAATGTAAAATTTATGTAAAAAGAGATGAATCTTGCAGACGAAAAAGAACAATTTTCAACCATTCAGATTAATTTTCACCTAAAAAATTTAATTTTTAACTAAGAAGATTAATTTTTGACTAAAAATACGAACTTTCAACAAACAAACATTTTAGAGCCAAAAATGAACAATTTTCATCCAAATCGTTGAACTTTAAAGTTAAACATTTTTTTCAACAAAATACTTGATAATTAACAAAAAAAAAAAAGAAAAACGAATTTTCTACAAAGTGGTCAAATTTTTAAACAATGAGTTAAATTTTCAACGAAACATTAAAATTTTTAAACCGAAAAGACGATTTCTGAACCACAAAGAATAATTTTCTACAAAAAAAGACGAATTTTCAAACAAAAAAAATTTACAACGAAGTACTTGAATTCTCAAATAAAAAGGAAATCTTTTTATTGAAAATATAACTATTTGCTTAAAAATGTAAATACTTTGTAAAAAAGTCATCACTTTTTTGGAAAACACTCTTTGTTAAAATGTTATCTTTTTGTATCAGAATTTCATCTCCTTTGGTAGAAAATTCAACTATTTTTATGGTAAATTTACAATAATTTTATATAATTATATAAAGTATACAAATTTATAAATAATTAAAAAATTTATGTTTTATATAAATTCTATATATAATTTTAGAAAATAATTTATTCCCTGATTTTCCCTTTTCCAACATTATTTTGGGCTGCAAAGGCAATTCCTATTTCAACAAAAAATGTAAAATTTATGTAAAAAGAGATGAATCTTTTAGACGAAAAAGAACAATTTTCAACTATTCAGATTAATTTTCACCTAAAAAATTTAATTTTTAACTATTGACTAAAAATACGAACTTTCAACAAACAAACATTTTAGAGCCAAAAATGAACAATTTTCATCCAAATTGTTGAACTTTAAAGTTAAAAATTTTTTTCAACAAAATACTTGATAATTAACAAAAAAAAAAGAAAAACGATCTTTCTACAAAGTGGTCAAATTTTTAAACAATGAGTTAAATTTTCAACGAAATATGAACGTTTTCAAACCAAAAAGACGAGTTTTGAACCACAAAGATTAATTTTTTACAAAAAAAAGACGGATTTTCAAAAAAAAAAATGTACAACGAAGTACTTGAATTCTCAAATAAGAAGCATAATTTTTTTTGTTGAAAATGTAACTATTTGTTTAAAAATATAACTACTTTGTAAAAAAGTTATCACTTTTTTGGAAAACACTCTTTGTTAAAATGTTATCTTTTTGGATCTTGAAAAAAATTGGTCTCAAAAATTTTCAAAAGATGCTGACTTTTTGAATGATTATCCAAAATGACTGGTTAAC
>JAAAKG020105098.1:0-15703 GCA_010014905.2 Druon quercuslanigerum | reverse complement strand
GGACATCTATTTAAATTTCCCGCCATCGTCGCCACCCCTTCCACTCTAATAGCGTTTTCGAGCGGTTGCTCCAGAGCGGGGTTTTTCCATTCGAATACCCGATTTTTGTATTTTTGATTCATTTTAATTCTTTTTTCCAAGTTTTTTTACAATGTACTATTTTTTCTGAAAATTAATTTATTCTCTTTTAACATCAAAATACATCTGTTTTAGGTGAAAAGTTAACTATTTTATTTAAAGTTCATCCATTTTGTTGAAAATACCTTTTTTTAAATAAAAATGTAATTATTATTTTTAAACTTCAAAAAAATCTGTTTTAGTAAAAACAAAATTTTTCTTGAAAAAATTGATTTAATTTGTTTAAAGTTATAATTTTTTTTCTTCATTGACTGGAAACTCTTTTTTGGTTTCAAATTAAACTTGTTTGTAGAATTCAATGTGTTTAATTAAAAAGTCAGTTCTTTTATTTTTGTTATAATAAAGTTGAAAAATATAAAAATAAATTTGATATTTTCACTTGGGAAATTGTGTGTTTAAAATTGAATCAGTCAATTTCGAGGGCAATTGTGAAACCCAGAATGGATCGTCTTAGGTCGGTTTTCGTGAGATTTCGAGGATTTCTATTGACGCATTCAACCCTCGAGTTCCTGATTGCGCTGAATACGCCACACATTGGCCCATCGCTGATTGACACTTGTTACGGAAACCAGGGCCGTGTTTCTTTTATTTTGTGCCTGGTTCTAATTTGATACATTTAAGAAAAATTTTATAAAATATTTTATTATAACATATATTTTTTACATTTATAACCAATTTTATAACATAAACGATTAACTAAAATATAAATGAAAATATTTGTTAAAATAGTTTAATTTTTTTACAACATATCTGAGTTTTTAAGATAATAAAATAAATTTTCAATGAGAAAGATGAATTCTCATTTATATACGTAAATTTTAAAAACAAAAATTTAAATTTTGAACTGAATTAATTTTCAATGAAAAATCGAATTATTAATAGTCGAATTCACAGAAAATAGTCGAATCTTTAACCAAATATTTAAGTTTTTAATCTAAAAACTCGAATCTTTCATAAAACAATTGACTTAAAACCGGAAAAAATATTTTTAGCACGGAAGTAAAATTTTAATACAGAAAGATGTGTTAAGTATAAAAAATATCAATCAAAAATTGAATCTTTTAATTTTCAGTTTAAGAACCTAAAAAAAATGGTAAAAAAAAGATTTTGTATAAAGTCAGATTCAACTAAAAAAGAAGATTCTTTGACTTAAATAATAAATTTTTAACAAACAAGATTAATTTTATACCAAAATATACGAACATTTAACAAAATACATGAATGTTCTACTAAATGTTGGAATTTTAAATTTACAAAGAAAAATTTGCAACAAAAAGTTTTATTCTCAACCCAATAACACAATAATCAACTAAAATTATAAATACATAAACAAAATGAAAAAAAATATTTCCAAAGTAGTTCAACTTTACACCAAGTATTTTTTTCAGCAATTTTTAACATTTTTGACCAGTTTAAAAACTTTGATTTTTTAACCAAGAAAATTTATTTTATATAGTAGTTAAAAAAAAATTAATTGTGAAAGAAAACTGTTGTTTCTTAACTAAATAGTTAAATTTTAAAGCAATTGAATTTTTTACTAAAATGATGAATTTTCCATAAAAAAAGAATGCATTTTTTTAGTAGTATTTTAACTTTAAATCTACTAGGTGTTTCAAGCAAAAAAATACATTTTTCACATAAAATTGCATTTTTAAGAAAAAAAAATTAATTTTTAACTAAAATGTTGAATCTTCAATAGAAAAAAAAATGTACTACACAAGATTAATTTTATACCAAAATAGGCGAACTTTCAACAAAATACATATATTTTCTACTGAATGGTTAAATTTTCAATTTTCAAAGGACAAATTTGCAAAAAAAAGTTTCATTTACAACCCAATAATTCCATAATTAACCAAAATGATAAATACTTAAACAAAATATAAAAAAATCTTTACAAAGAAGTTCAACTTTAAACCAAGTATTTTATAAACAATTTTTTAAAATTTTAATCAATCAAGCATATTATCCTAAAAGTTAATTTTTTAACCAAGAAGATTTATATAATATAGAAGTAGTTTAATTTTTAATAAAAATATTAATTTCGTAAGAAAAAAGTTGATTCTTTACTAAATAGTTAAATTTTAAAGCAAGTAAATTTTTTATTCAAATGATTTATTTTCGATCAAACAAGAAGGAATTTGGTTAGTAGTATTTTAACTTTAAACCAAATAGGTGTTTTTTCAACAGAAAAATATGAAATAAGAAGATTATTAATTTTAAACCAAAAAGGACAATATTTCAAGCAAAGAAATACATTTTTTTACAAACAAGTGCATTTTTAATAAAAAAACATACATTTTCAACTAAAATGTTGAATCTTCAATAGAAAAAAATGTACTAAACAAGATTAATTTTATACTCAAATAGACGAACTTTCAACAAATTACAAATGTTTCATTTACAACCAAATAATTCAATAATTAACCAAAATGATAAATACTTAAACAAAATAAAATTAATTCTTTAAAGTGTAGTCAAATTTCAAACCAATTATTTTTAAAAAATTTTTTTGAAATTTTAACCAATTAAAAAATTTTAACCTTAAAGTTGATTTTTTAACGAAGAAGATTTATTTAATATAAAAGTAGTTTTTTTTTTTAATTTTTTCAGCAAACAAGTATTTCGAAAGAAAAGAGTTGATTCTTAACTATATATTTCGATTTTGAAGCAATTGAATTATTTATTAAAATGATGTATTTTCGACCAAAAAAGAAGGATTTTTTTAGTAGTATTTTAACCTTAAACCAAATAGGTGTTTTTTCAAAAACAAAATATGAACTAAGAAGATTATTAATTTTAAACCAAAAAAGATGAATTTTCAATCAAAATGGACAATTTTTTAGCAAAGGAATACATTTTTTACAAAAGAATGCATTTTTTATAAAATACATACATTTTCAACTTAAATGTTGAATCTGCAATAGAAAAAAATGTACTGAACAAGATTAATTTTATAACAAAATAAACGAACTTTCAACAAAATATATGAATTTTCTACTAAATGGTTAAGTTTTCAATTTACAAAGAAAAAATTCTCAGAAAAAGTTTTATTTACAAACAAATATTTCAATAATTAACCAAAATGATAAGTCCTTAAACAAAATAAAAAAAATTCTTCAAAAAGTAGTTCAATTTTAAACCAAGTCTTTTTTAACCACTTTTAAAAATTTTTAACCAGTTTAAAAATGTTAACCTGATAGTTGATTTTTTAACCAAGAAGACTTATTTCATATAAAAGTAGTTTAATTTTTAATAAAAATATTAATTTCGAAAGAAAACAGTTAATTTTTAACTAAATAGTTAAATTTTGAAGCAACTGAATTTTTTACTAAAATGATGTATTTTCGATCAACAAAGAAGGAATTTTTTTCAGTAGTTTTTTAACTTTAAACCAAATACGTGTTTCATTTACAACCCAATAATTCAATAATTACCCAAAATGATCAATTCTGGAACAAAATAAGAAAAATTCTTTACAAAGCAGCTCCACTTTAAACCAAGTATTTTTTAAACCATTTTTTAAATTTTTAATTAATTAAAAAATTTTAACCTAAAAGTTGATTTTTTAACGAAGAAGATTTATTTATAAGGAAAGTAGTTTAATTTTTAATAAAAATAAATATTTTGAAAAAAAACAGTTGATGCTTAACTGAATAGTTAAATTTTAAAGAAATTGAATTTTTTACTAAAATGATGCACTAAAATTTTACTAAAATTTGTTTAGTAGTATTTTAACTTTAAACCAAAAAGGTGTTTTTTCAACAACAAAATATTAACTAAGAAGATTATTAATTTAAAACCAAAAAGGACGAATTTTTCAATCAAAGAAATACATTTTCTACAAAAAAGTTCCTTTTTTAATAAAATCATACATTTTTAACTAAAATGTTGAATCTTTAATAGAAAAAAATGTACTAAACAAGATTAATTAATATAATACCAAAATAGACGAACATTCAAAAAAATACATGAATTATCTATTAAATGGTGGAATTTTAAAGTTACAAAGAAAAAATTTTTAACAAAAAGTTTTATTTACAACCAAATAATTTTATAATTAATCAAAATGATGAATACTTAAACTAAACCAAATAGGTGATTTTTCAAGAACAAAATATGAACTGAGAAGATTATTAATTTTAAACCAAAAAGGACAATTTTTTAAGCAAAGAAATGCATTTTTTACAAAAAAGTTTCATTTGGAACCAAATAATTTAATAATTAACCAAAATAATGAATACTTAAACAAAATAAAACAAATTCTCAACAAAGTAGTTTTAAAAATTTAAACCAAGAAGATTTTTATGATATAGAAGTAATTTAATTTTTTTAATAGGAGTAATTTAATTTTTAATAAAAATATTATTTTTGAAAGAAAAAAGTTGATTCTTAACTAAAAGTTAAATTTTAAAGCAATTGAATTTTTTACTAAAATGATGTGTTTTTGATCAAAACAGAAGGATTTTTTTTTGGTAGTATAATTTGAAAGCCAAAAAGATGAAATTTCGAAACAAAAAATTGAATCTTCAGCTGGAAAATATGAATATTTAACAAAGCATGTAATTTAACAACAAATAATTGTATTTTTAAATAAAATGACGATCCTTCAACTAAAAAACGAATTTTTTAAAAACTAGTTTAACTTTAAACCAAAAAGTTGTGCAAAAAAAATTCAACCAAAAAAATTGAAGCAAGAAATAAAAAAAATTTTCAATTAGCTTAATTTTATCAAAAAAATTAATTTTGAAAGAAAACAGTTGATTCTGAACTAAATGGTTACATTTTAAAGCAATTGAATTTTTTTACTAAAATGATGCATTTTCGATCAAAAAAGAAGAAATTATTTTTAGTAGATTTTTAACTTTAAACCAAATAGGTGTTTTTTCAACAAATAAATAGGAACCAAGAAGATTATTATTTTTTAACCAAAAAGGACAAATTTTCAACCAAGAAGGACAATTTTGCAAGCAAAGAAATTCATTTTCTACAGAAAAGTGCATTTTTAATCAAAAACATACATTTTCAACTAAAATGTTGAATCTTTATTTAAAAAAATGTTCTAAACAAGATTAATTTTGTACCAAAGTAGACGAACTTTTATCAAAATACATGAATTTTCTACTAAATGGTGGAATTTTAAATTTAAGAAGGAAAAATTTGCAACAAAAAGTTTCATTTACAACCCAATAATTCAATAATTAACTAAAATGTTCAATACTTAAACAAAATAAAAAAATTCTGTAAAAGTAGCTCAACTTTGTACAAAGTCTTTTTAATCAATATTTAACATTTTTTACCAATTAAAAAATTAAAACCTAAAAATTGATTTTTTAACAAAGAAGATTTATATAATATACAAGTAGTTTAATTTTTAATAAAAATATGAATTTCGAAAGAAAACAGTTGATTCTTAGCTAAATAGTTAAATTTTGAAGCAATTGAATTTTTTACTAAAATGATGATTTAAAATGATAAAATAATTTTAAAAAAAAGAAAGAATTTTTTTAGTAGTATTTTCACCTTAAACCAAATAGGTGTTTGTTTAACAACAAAATATAAACTGAGAAGATTATTAATTTTAAACCAAAAAGACGAATTTTTAACCAAAAAAGACAACTTTTCAAACAAAGAAATACATTTTCTACAAAATAGTTCCTTCTTTAATAATATAAATACATTTTCAACTATAATGTTGAATCTTCAATAAAAAAAATGTACTTAAAAGAAAATAGTTCAGCATAAAAGCAAAGAGAGAAATTTTTTACTACAAATTTTATTTTTTAACCTGGAAGAATAATTTAAGAATAAACTAGCTTAATTTTCATTAAAAAATAATTAATATGTATCTGAAGTAGATGGTTTAATTTCATAGCCAGAAAGATAAAATTTCTAAAAAAAAATCAATTTTTAACAAGACATGTAATTTACCAACAAATAATTTAATTTAAAAAAAATGATAATTCTTCAGCTAAAAAACGATTTTTTTTTAAAGTTGTTTAACTTCACACCAAGAAGTTGTGCAAAAAAGTGCAACCAAAGAAGTTGAACCAAGAACCAAAGCAAGAACCAAAAAAAAGATTTTTGACTAGAGATGAATTTTCAACTGAAATGATGAAACTTGAAAAAAATTAATTTTTAAGAGAACAGTTTAAATTCCAATTGAAGATTTGAATTTTAAAACAAAAATATTATTTTCTGACCAACAAGAAAAAGTTTCAGTTTAAAAAAATTAAGTTTACACCAAAAATGAGATGAATTTTGAACAAAATAATTGAATAATCAAACAAAGAAACGATATTTGCAACATCAAAAAAATGAATTTTTATCAAAAGCAGTTCAACTTTTAACTAACAACTCAAATTTTTGACAATAAAATAGGACGTTTTCATTTTAGAATTTTTAATCAGGCGAGATTAATTCTGGACCAAAAACATAAAAGTAGACTTTTCAACAACAACCAAAAAGTTAAAGAATAGTTAAAGAATAGTTGGAATTTTCTTATTGGATTATACTAATTCAGCTCAAAAAGCCAACAAATTAAAAAAAGGGGAAGTTCTTTAAAAAAAGGGAAAAATAAGAATTCTTAAAAAAGGGGCAACGCGCTTATTATGGACGGTCCCTAATCTGTTTAAAAAGGAATTTATAGATTCAAAACCAGAAGGGAAAAAGGGTTTAATGAGTGGCAAGTTTGTGTTCAAAAGAATCAGATGAGCGTGAATTGACGTAAATTAGGTGATCCAGTAGCATGAGGATGGTGGGACGGGGAGGGGGGAATAAGATTATATAAAAGAGAGCTGCATAAGAAAGGGGTTGGAAGAAACTGAGCAGGTGATATAAGATATAAAGAGGGTGCTTGGATGTTGAAAGGGGTGAGTTTTAATATCCTGAGGTTATTTGGGTGAAAGGGATATTCATCCAAAGGTCAGTAATATATTAAACCCTTTAGGGAACAGTCACTTAATACGTAAGCAAACTGCGACCCTACGAATATATATTACAGTCCACTTATTCAACTGCCGCACTTAATTAATAATTTCACGAATTAAATTTTTAAATAAATAAGTGAATCCCCCCCCCCCCTACCCCATAAGAAAGATCGATATTCCATTTTTTAACGGTCAACTAAAAATTATTTGTCAAGAATGGTACTAAAATGAATTTGAACTTTATATTCTTTCCCCTATTCACCCTTTTTTTAGGGAAGTCCCTTTTTTGCCATTTTCAAGAAACATCTCCCTTTTCGCATTTTTTTTACTAAATTCAAAATAATTGATTGAACCTATTCAAAGAAAATTGAACACTTTTTGGTCCAAGGATCATCTTTTTTGATAGAAAAATGTACCATTTGGTTAAAAAATTAATTATTTTGGTTTTGGGTAGAAGATTGACCATTTTGGATTTAAAACTCATCTTTCTTGTTGAAAATTCGTCTTTTTGTTTAAAGAATCATCTACCATGTAGGCGGAAAATTAAACTATTTATTTCAAAATTTTTCCTGAAATTGTCTCTTTATCTTGAAATTTCAACTTTTTTGGTTCTTAATGCAACTATTTTGTTAAAAAGTTCAAAGCAAGAATAATTATTCTTGCGTAGAAAATTCATCCACTTAGGTTGAAAAAATAGGTTTTTTGAAATTCACCTTTTAAAGTAGAAGCTTCATTTTCTTGGTTGAAAAATGATCTTTTTGGTTGAATATTGAAGTAATTTATAAAAAATGAATTTTGTTGTAGTTGAAGATTCATATTTTTTGTGAAAAAAATTAATTTATTGGAAAGTAACTTTTTATTATAAATTGAACTGTTTCGTACACAATGCACCTTTTGGTTTTAAAAATTGTATTATTAGTTTGAAATTTTTCTCTTCCTTGACTAAAAAATTTGTTAAGTTAACATTTTTTATGTAGAAAATTAATCTGATTTGTTTAAAAATGCAAATGTGGCGTTAAATGATTTGCACTGTGTTTTAAAATTCCTCTTTTAGGCAAAAAATTAACGTTTCTTGGTTCAAAAATTATCTTTTTGGTTAAAAATGGAACTACTATGAGAAATAATTTTGCTTTGTTAAGATTTATGTTTTTGGTTTAAAGTTTAATTCAATCTTTTTAACAATTTAAATATTTCATAGAAAATTCTTTGAAGCTACCTAATATAAGTTAAGAATTCATCTCTTTGGTTAAAATTTAGATTATTTTGTTGAAAATTTGTTTTGTTGTTGTTGTTGACTATTCATGTATTTAGTTGTTAATTCATCCTCTTTGTCGAAATTTTTTTTGCTTTAATAAAAATAAAATTTTATCTAAGAATTCAACTGCTTGTTTGATAGTTAAAATCTTTTCATTAAAATTATTTGATTTTGTTGAATATTCGTTTTTTGTTTGTAAATCATTCATTTTTTAACTAAAAATGTAACTAATTGATTCAGGGTTAAAAATTTATATTTTTAATTAAAAAATTAAATGTTATGTTTAAAAATTGATGCATTCTGTTAACAACTCATCTCTTTTGTTAAAAAATGCAGTTGCTTAGTTAAAAATAATCTTGGCCTTTTTAGGCTCAGTGCAACTGCTCTTGGCTCAATATTGAACTAATAATTTATTGGTTAATTTTCCGATTATTCAGTTGAAAAAATAAATTTTAAGGTTGAAAATTCGACTATTTTGTAAAAAAACTCCACTTATTTAACCTTGTCTTTTCAGCTTAAACATTTAAAGTTACATTGAAAATTTAAATTTTTTTATTTGAAATTTATACTTTTGGGTCCAAAATTAAACTTTTTTGTAGAAAAAACATCTTTGTTGTTTGAAATTACTTTTTTAAATTGAAAATTCATTTATTTTCGTAGAAATATTATATTTTTTAAAAGAAAATTAACCTTTGTTGTTGAAAATTTCGATTTGTGGTTTAAAAATTCACCTTTATAGATTGAAATTTAAAATATTTGTTTATACATTCACCTTTGGTTAAAACTTAAACATTTCTTGGTGAAAAATTAACTTTTTTATTAAAAATTTATATTTTACTTCAGTGGTATATCTATAAGGCTACTGGGCCAATTACCGATTGAGCAAAGATCTGTTCTACGCTAAGTTACCGACAACACGTAATTACCGTCGGTCGGTAAGAGTCTCAGCAGACGTTTAGCTGTACTACTTAAAGTAGGAACTTCAACAGTTTTCTGGAAAGTTCATGTTACTTGATTAGAAAAGAAATTTCTGTTTAAAAATTTATTTATTTTGGCAGAAAACTTGAAAACTTGAAATTGGAAGGTTTTTGAACGTGTATTTTTTTGCTTTAAGTTTTTTTATTTTAGCTCTGAAAGTAATTTTTTCATTAAAAGTTCATTTTCGTTTCTTGAAAATTCAACAATTGTTTCAAAATTCACCTTTCTTGGTTGAAATATAACTTTTTTATTGGAAATTCATAGTTTTGGATAGTAGTATAGCTATACAGATACTGGACCTTACAGATCGAGCAAGTTCCTCTTCTGTGCTAAGATAATGAAATTATGTAATCACTGTCGGTCGGTAAGTGGCTCAGTAGTCGTTTAGCTATACTAATTTTGGTTGAGCAATAAACTTTTTTCTACAAAATTCCTTTTCCTTGATTAAAACTGAAACTTTTCTTTGGAAATTAATTTCTTTTAGTAGAAAAATAATTTTTTTGTGTGGACAATTCAAGTTTTTTGTTAAAAATTTGTCTTTTTGATTTTAAAATTCACGTTACTAGGTTGAAATTTTTACTATTGGGTCTCTTTTGCTTAAAAATTTAACTATTTGGTTGTAAATGCAACCGTTTCTTTAAATTTAATTTTCTTGGGTTTAAAATTCATCCATTGTTTGGAAGTTCACCTTTCTCGGTTGAAAATTAAAATTTTTATTAGGAATTCATATTTTTAGATAGTAGTATAGCTATACAGCTACTGGGCTACTTACCGTCCGAGAAAAGTTCTGTTCTATTCTAAGTTACCTGCATGAGGCAATCACCTCAGTCGGTAAGTTGCTTAATAGACATACAGCTATACTACTTAGGGTAGAAAATCCAACTGTTTTGCATTTAATTCCTCTTCCTCCTTGATTGAAAATTAAATTTTGGTTAAAAACTAATCTTTTTTGGTAAAAAATTAAAATTTTTATTTGAAAAATTGTCTTTTTGCTTTGAAAATTCACCTTAGTAGGTTGAAATGTGAACTATTGGGGCTAGCATGCTTAGCATAGCTTAACATGAAAGTTGAACTATTTGGTTGTAAATGCATCTGTTTCGTCTAATTTAATTTTCTTGTTTTGATTATTCCACAATTATTTGAAAATTTACCTTTTTCGTTGAAAATTAGTTTTTCTTATTGAAAAATCATATTTTTAGGTAGTATAGATATACGTCTAATGGTTGGTTACGGAACGACGACGGTTGTGTTCTATTCTAAGTTCCCGGCAGCAGGCAATTACCTCGGTCGATAAGTTGCTCAGTAGCCAGATAGCTATACTACTTAGGGTACAAAATTGCACTGTTTTCTAGCGAATTTCTCTTCCTCGATTGAAAATGAAATTTGGGTAGAAAATTAATCTTCTTTGGTAGAAAATTAAAGTTTTTTATTGAAAATTTGTTTCTTTGCTTTGAAAATTCACCTTGGTAGGCTGAAATGTTAAATAATGGGACTCTTTAGCTTGAAAGTTGAACTATTTGATTGTAAATGCAACTGTTTCGTCAGAATAAATTTTCTTGTTTTAAAAATTCAACAATTGTTTGGAAATTCACCTAGCTTGGTTGAAAGTTAGCTTTTCTTACTGAAAATTCATTTTCTTAGGTAGTATAGCTATACGGCAAATGATCGCTTACCGACCGAGCAATCTTCTGTTCCATTCTATGTTACCGACATCAGATAATTACCTCGGGCGGTAAGTGGCTTAGTAGCTATACAGCTATACTACTTAGGTTAGAAAATTCAACTGTTTACCAGCAAGTTTAGTTTCCCTAGTGAATTTGAAATCGGGGCTTTTAGTGGATACGGGGCTGGTTGCCTCGTCGGCAATCGACGACGTGAGCCGCCACAGTGTGGATAGGAGGAATCGGGTCGGCGCGGCGTCGGGATTGGGGGTCGGTGGTTGAAGTCGCGGCATAGTGTCGGGAGGTAGGGTGGGAGGGACGAAGGTAAAGTGGGATTAGGGTAAAGAGGGACGAGGGGCTGTACTTAGTTAGCGGACAATGCGGCTCCTAATGAACAGCCCAGGGGCGCCCGTTAGACCAGCTACTGGAGCACGCCATCCAGTCTGAGACAGATTGCGTTACATTATATTACGTTACCTTCCCGTGCTTAGTCCCGCTCGGCTTGATGCATTGCGTTACATCTCGTTACATCGCGATGCATCGCATCGCATCGTGTCGTGTCGACTCAACCGATTAAATGTTACCTCCTGCTTCTGATTGTCTCTGATTACTCACTTCAATCGCAGTTCACTTCCAGTCATCCTCCAGTACTCTTACTACTCCAGGTTAATCAATTTAATTGAAATATTCATGATGAATAAATATTATCGTGAAACCAGTGAAACTGTTAAAAAAAACTAAGGGTGATATTTACTCAGATTTTTAAGCAAAGATTACCAAAAAAGCAAAAGTTACTTATTGTGGGTTAATATTTATCCTGACACTTAGGGACCGCTTAAACACTTTTTATCGTTTCTGAGATTTGTCGATGGACCCCCCCCCCCCTGGTCAAAAAAAGTAATGTTTCAAAATTTTTTGAAGACAGGGAAAATAAGATGAAGTGTAATGAAAATAGGGGAATGGTAGAGGAATAAATCCTTTTAAATAAAATTAATGTAAATAATTTATTAAAAACAGTTTCAGTTGCTCAGATTTCAAACTAAAAGAGTGTAATTTTCAAAGAATAAAAATGAATGTTTAACCTTGCATAGGATTAACAAGTTAAGGTTAAAATTTGTAGCAAAAGGAATAAATGAAACAAAATAATTTTACTATTAAACAATTAATTACATTTTTAAGAAAAAGTTCATCTTTTTAAAAAATGTAGATTTCCATCAAAGGAGGTTGAATTTTTAACCAAGAAAAATGACTTTTTAAGCCAAAACGATGATATTTTTAGCAGAAACTTGAATTTTTAATCCGAAAATTTGATTTTTCAACAGCAAATTTCATGCTCAACACAGAAAGATGAATTCAAACCAAAAAGACGCTTTTTTCAACCCTAAAATTGAAATCTTCAACAACACAGTGGAATAACCAAAGCTAATTAATTTTTAACCACAAAAAATGTTTTTTTAACAAAAAAGTTCATTTTCAACGAAGAAAGATTAATTTGTAAATAAATATTGCAATTGTAAACAATAGATTAAAAAGTTTAATTTCTAACCAAATTGCTAAAATTTCTACGTGCAAAACTAAATTTTCAAACAGATGGTCAAATTTATAAATAAACATTGCTAAAATTCAACCAGAATCTGTTGCATTTTTTATTTTGAAACTAAAAATTTTATTTTTTTATTTTTTTAAAAGACAGTTTAATTTTGGACCAGAAAAATGTATTTTCAACAAAGAAATATGACTTTTCTACCAGAAAAGATAAATTTTCTGCAAAAAAAGGAATTTTTAACTAGCTGAATTTAAGAAAAAATCTTTAAAAAATAGTTTAATACTCAACCAACTAGAGGAATTTTCACTTATCACATATAAATTTTTAATCAAATAGTTGAATTTTCAATTAAAAAAGATATTTTCTGACCAAAATTTAAATATTTAAACATTTAATTTAAACAATTAATTTAAAAAAAGACCTAAATTAATCTGAGAAAAACTAATTTTCTTCTAAATGGTTCAATTTTCAACTCATAAGGAATAAACTTTCCAAAAATGATGACATAAATAAAAAATTTAAAAAAATAAACAATATTTTTTTAAACCGATAAAGCGAATTTTACATTAAAAAAGTAGAATTTTCAACTAAAAAATGAATATCTCATCACGAATATTAATTTTTTTAAATTCAACCCAAAAACATAAATTTTACAAAAAATAGATCAATTGTCATCAACATTTTCTATCAAATATTTATATTTTCGAAGAAACAGTTAAGGTATATAATTTTAAAAATTTTTAACCAAATAGTTGAATTTTATGACGAAAAATATCAATTTTAAAAAAAAGTTAATATGGAATCAAACTTTATAATTTTTAACCCAATTGTAGAATTTTCAAACTAGAAGATAAATTTACTACAAACCAGTTTGAGTTTAGACCCGACAATATAGATTTTAAACTAAAATTATAAATCTTCTAAAAAAAATTAAGTTTTAAAGCAGTTCATTTTTAAGCTAACTATACGATTTTTCAAGCAAAAAGGATTAATTCTCAACCAAAAATGTAACAGATTTGTGCCGAAAAATCTTAACAAAATATCTAAATTTTAATGCAAAAGGAAAAAATTTGCAACCATATAAATTCAACAAAAAAAAAATTCACAAAATAGTTGAACATTCAACTTATAATGGATAAATGTTTAACGAAAAAAGGAATATTTCTCTATATAAATAAAAAAATTACATATAACAGAAAAAAACAACGAATTTTAAATGAAAAACTTAAAGTTTAAAACAAATAGGTAAATCTTACAAAATTGAATTGCTAACACAGCGCTTAAACCAAATAGTTAAGTTTTTAAACAAAAATATAAATTTTTAACTAAAATAATAAGTATTAGGCGAAAAAAATTTTTAAATTAATTTGTCTTTAAACCAAGTATTTAATTTTGAAAAAAAGAGTACTAAATCTAAACACAAAATGTAATACAGAATATTTAGAAAGAGGTTTAATTCAACCAAAAAGACGAATTTTTAATACAATTTTCAACAAAATGTTTGAACTTGAAACTAAAAATGGTAAATTTCCTAAAAAATGGAATATTTCAATATTAATTTAATAATATTATCTTATTCGTAAACAAAAAAACTAATTTTTAAGCCATAAGTTGAATTTTTAACTAAAATAATTAATCTTTGACATCAAAATTAATTTTTTTTAAAAGGTTTCAAGATTCAACCCAAAGTATAATTTTTTACTCTAAAAGTCAAATTTATAAAAAAATATTTTATCAAAAAAATCGTCCTCTAACAACAAGACGAATTTTTAATAAATTGCATATATTTTCAACCGAATGGTTTAATTTTCTACCAAATTGTTGAATTTTCTATTTAAAAATGCTAAATTTCTAAAAAAACAAGAATAATTCTTAGCCATACAGTTGCATCTTTATCCAAAAAAATCTCTTTCTACAGAAAGGGATGAATTTTAAATCCAAAAAATTAAATGTTTATCAAAATATTTGAATTTTCAATTAAAAAATATCAATTGTCTATGATAAATGTAATAGTTCAATTTTGATTTAAAACAATTAGATCAAAACCAAAAAAAAGAAGTAATTTTCATATAAATAATTACATTTTTAACTAAAAAATGATTATTTGACATAATATTAAATTTCTAGAAAAGAGTTCAACATTTATCACAAACGATGTTTTTGCATCCAAGAAGATTCTAAAAAATATTGTATTGAGCAAAAAAATATTTTGCTACCAGAAAGATGAATTTTTTAATAAATTACAGAAATTTTCAAGGAAGTAGCTAGATTTTCTACTAAACTGTTTATTTTCGATCCAAAATTACTAGTTTTATACAAAAAAGTTAAATGTTCAACAAAAAAGTTAATTTCAAAACGAAACCAATTAATTTTTAACGAGAATGTTTTATGTTTTATCAAATAAACTTTTTCTGCAAAAAAGATAATTTTTATATATAAACAGTTGAATGATTATCAAATTAGTTTAATTATCAAACCAAATAAATTTTTTCGTCGAGAATAAAAGAAAGAAAATTCTATCGAATTTTTAAATTTTTAGCAAAACATTTAAATAATGAAAGAATATGTGTGACTTATTAACAATACTGGAATTACAATAAATCAACAAAATAGATCAATTTTGAACCAAAAATAAATTTTTTAAAAATAAATTTTGACTGACCAATCAATTATGTCTTAATGTTTACTAATGTAATTAGTAAAAATTGTACTAATTATTCATTTTATTGAATTTTAACTGACGATCGAAATAAATAAAATGTTTTTTGGTTTTGAAAACTAATAAAATACACCGAAAAAAACATTAAAGGGGATTTTATTTAATTAAAGAATATATTATTTTAAACGGCCAAGCTCTATTCTTTTGGATAATTGAATGAATTAATATTTTTTATTTAATTGATTGAATCAGTTAATTTCTACTGATTATCAGTAGCTCAGTTCAAGCAATGGAAATTAGTGTGCCTCGCTTTTTGATTTTGTACATAGTTTGAATACTCAAAAAAATTTTTTATCCTGTTTTGGCATCGAAATAGGTAACAGATTTTTTTTAGTAATCACCCTAGCTGAAGAGCTTCCCAGAGTCATTCCTATATTTAAGTCCATGACTTACACATAAATTGTACACGGAGAAAAAAATCCGCTTCTCCCAACACGATGCGTCGTGTTGAGAGTTTTCGTTTTGCCGTAACACGAC
>JAAAKG020105087.1:0-15703 GCA_010014905.2 Druon quercuslanigerum | reverse complement strand
GTATATTAAATATATATTATATATATATATATTATATATATATATATAACACATAGACATTTTTCAAAAAATAAATTAATAAATTTGAAAATTTTTAATTCGTATTTAAAGAGCTGTTTTATTCCGCTTATAATAGATTTTATTTTAACAGTATTGCAAGATTAAAATGCTGGTAGTTGAATGTTGATGATCAAGGAAAAAAAAAATTAATCAAGGAAAAAATGAAGTTCTCGGACACTAAAAAAACATTTAATAACTAGTCAAACACTTGTGGAAACTAAAAAATACGTTCAGTTAGAGCCTATAATCCATTACGTAATTTAGGTACTGCCCCTTATATTGGATATGTAATAACCACCTTATTTATTGTATTTCAGGAGATATCTGAGGGAAACGTTAAAAATGGCGAATACGGAAGATTTGAACCGACTGACTTCGTGTAGTCTTGTTCTTTTGGGGCACATCTTCCTTTCCTTGGGAAACAGTCGAGAATCTATGAATATGGTCACGCCGGCCATGCAATTAGCTTCTAAAATTCCGGATGTTCATGTACAACTTTGGGCTACTGCAATTCTCAAAGGTTTGTATGCTTTTAATATACATAAATATGGTTGAAGATAAAAATCGTAATGGGACAATCCACTCCATTTTTTAGTCTTGCAAATTAAACTATTCCCTCTAAAAACACTAATAATCTAAGTATAATTGAAAAAAAAGACTTTTTTGTTATTTTTATTTAGAAAAAAAAGTATACGCGTTTCAAAATTATATTTCTGTCGCGCCATGTATTTTTTTAAATCAGCTGCGCTAGTTTCAGCTATTTAACTGGTAAGTAGTATTGGATTTTTCGTTTTAGGAAAAATATTAACCATACACGTATGTAAAAAATTAAATTAATCAATTCATTCAAAATCTTCAATCATGTCTTTTACCGTCTCAAATTTTCTTTTGTAATCTCATAAATTCCCAATTGAGAATCCCTTGGATGACTTTCACTTTGCGAAGTATTATTTGCCAATGGCGACCCGTTTCCCAAAAAATCATTTTTTATAGAGATAAATTTGTTAGGGATTGAAATGATTATTTATGAAATTCGATTTAATTTGCAACGATTGTATTTTCAACTCTTAAAACTTATATTGCCAATATAAAGTTCAACTGTTGTAAATTGAAGGGAATTAAAAATGGAATTATTAACTGCAGAAAATTAAAAGGAATGAGTCATTGAATTTTCAACCGTCGAAAATTTTGAAGAAAATTAAAAGTGAAGGAAAATTATAAAAAGTAGAACAATGAATTTTCTTCAATTACTTCAATCAAAACCGTGAAATGTTATTTCTGGTTCATAACTTCTTTTTATGCTTTTTACTGAGGATTGACCACTCTACTTTTGAGTATACATCAGATTTCAGATATATCTTTATGAAATAGCTGAAATTCTTTGAAATAATTGAGATATTTTTAGAGATCACAATCTCCCCTGCGTTTGCCTTTTTATATGAACCATTGTTCGTTTTAAATTCACAAAATTATTTTATTTAATTAAAACTAGAATCTGCTGCTAAGTTCGCAACAGTTACATTTTTTCAACTCACAATATTATTTATTATAGTTAATTTAACTTTCTTAAATTAAAAATATTAGTAAATTATTTTTATAATTAAAGCTTGAAGCTGAAACATTTTAAAACATATTTAAAATGTCTAAACCGGCGACAGAACAATTTAAAGTTAAGCATTAAAAATTGTGACAAGTGAATTTCAAATCTTGATAGGATTGTTGGGCAGTTTCAAATTTTGGTTTTAAATATGACCAAGAAAAAATTTAGAAATGTTTATTTCACCGATTTCAAATTAAACCGAATTTTCGAGACGACTAGTCCACCCCTCTTTCGAACTTCATTAATTTGCCGAGAGGACTAGACACAACTTAAAATATTTAGGATTTAAATAAAACTCTAAAGATAAAATATTTTTACGCTGAATCTATACAAATGGACAAAATGTCAAATTAAAAAAAAAATTAATTTACTTGCAATTATCACGATTTAATTATTAATGATGGAATTTTTAAAAGAACTATAAAGAAATTAAGAGAATTCAGGGTGGATTCAAAAAAATAACTTCAAAGCTCTTCAAAAATTTGAAGCACTTCAAAATACCTCACTTCTTTTTAAATCTTTTAAAACTTATTAAAATTAAATATAAAATCCGCAGAAACCTTATAAAATCCTGTGAAAAATTTTAGTTTAGTTATTTGTTGATAATACGTCTTTTTTGAAGTTGAAATTTCATCTTTTTATTTAAAAATTAATTTCTTTGGTTAATAATTTAACTATTTTGATGAAAATGTACTATTTTGTTGAAAATTCATGTATGTGGTTAAAATATTAAATTTTTTAGTTGAAGATTTATCATTTCAGTTGAAAATTCACTTTAACAATTCCCTTTTTTGTAGAGAACTTTCCTTTTTTTTTTGATAGAAATGTAATCTTTTTCGTTTCTTTTTAGTTTAAAATTAATTAATTTTGCTGAATTTTTTTTTTAAATTTACTCTTGTAACTGAAAATTAAACTATTCTAGTTTTGGTTCGTAAATTTATCTTTTTTAATGGAAAATTTATGTTTTATTCAAACTGTATCTTTTTTGGTAGACAATTCGTCTTTTGGGTTTATAATTGAATTACTTTTTTCAGTATTCATTTTTTGTTGTTGACAATTGATTTTTTTAATGAAACAAAACTATTTTGTTGAAAATTCATTTTTTTCTTGGTTGAACATTGGTTTTTCTAACATTTTAGTATTCTAATTTTTGTTGAAAATTTATCTTTTTTAGATGAAAATTCACGTAATTTGTTTAAAATGAGTATTTTTTATAGAAAATTACTCATATAATGAAAATAATAAATAATTGAAAATAATTCATCATTTTACTTAAAAATTCATTTGTTAGGTTTAAAATCTATCTTTTTGACTTAAAATCTCAAATAAAAAGTGATTGAACTGTATTTAGAAACAAACTTTTTTGCATTAATATTATTAATCTTTTACGTTTATGGTTGGTCTTATACCTAGAGGTACTTTTTGGCATTGTTAAATGCGAATAATATGTTTTCTATTACTTTTACTTTTTGTACCATTGAAATTAAGTGCGCTTTCCAATTTGAGGCGATCTATTTTCCCGCGAACTTTTTTTTAATATTAATAAAGATATAAAATATGATTTTTTAAATCCTAATTCAAAATACTTATAAATTCTCATTAAATTCTCAAAACACATAAAGGTCGAGCATATTCTCATGATCTTGAGAATTTTTCCGAGCACTTAAAACTCTTTAGAACACTAGAGATATAAAATATTTGATAAAAGACTCATGAATTTTAATTTCTTCTTGCAGATTTGTACAGATTATGTGGAGATCCGAACAGAGAAAACGAGGCATATCAAATGCACTGTAACTTCTCTCAGACGCTGCTAAAGGATCATTTCCAAAGTACGCAAATGAGTGAGCACGCGCTCATTCAATGGACTGAAGGCCCAGTGCCTGCGTTACCCAGCAACCCTCCTCCCTCCACCTCCCAGGCGATTCTCTAACGCGAGTGAAAAGTTCTTCTGCGGATTTACTTAAATTCCCCAATTGCCTCGCGAATTCGTCATAGCTTTCGAGAACCCACTGCTTCTCTCCAAGTAGACGGGGAGAGAGGTCTTGTGTAAAAAGCTCAATCGCTTGTCAGATGTTTGCAAGAGCCATTACCGAACGATGACTTTGAGAAGAAGAAAAAAATAGGCTCTCGAGGATATACTATGGACCAGTAAAGTAAAAAAAAATTAATTCCACGCCTTCTTCGAAGGGCTTGAGGACTTTGATTTCGGGCCGCAGTTTTCAACACACTTCTCTTGAAGTGTGTTCATTGGTAGTATTTTTACAGCCTTTTAGAAACTACTTCATTGTAGATGTTTAAGCGTCTCCAAGACACTGTAAATAAATCAAATAAGGAGTCAAACTTATTTTGTTACTCTATTTGTATTTATTTTTTGAGATAAACGCCTGATATCAAGTCACCATAGCGTGGATTTTCCTTTGACTGAATACACTTGTCACGAGTTTCTTTTTTTAAATATATTATATATACGTATATAATATATATTATATATGTATAATATATATATGTATATGTATATATACACACGTAATGTGAGGAACGTTTTTCCTTGAAACGTTAAAAGGCGTTTTCTGATTGAAGTCATCATGTCCGATCACTCCTTTTTTGGTTCCAAGTCATTCGCGAACGTACAAATTTCATTAGATTGGCTGCCGTGAAAGTGAAAGTGATGAGAAGAAAATCTGATCGTGTAGCGCGATGTACAAAATAAATAGCGTGGACGTTAAATGATGCGTGTGCAGAGTGCCTCAGAGACTTGTGTGCTAGTATGCGTATCCGTATCCGTATCCGTTTATGCGAGAGAGAGGACTGATTGATGAGCTTCGTCTGGTGTGTCTTTTTGATGCGCTCTGTATTATCGAATCATTAATGTGAGTTGTGTTATTATTAATGTAATTTTAAAAGTTTAAGTATCACGACACATCTAGCGTAATGGGGCCTTAACGCTCAGCAGCTTAAACGGCAGAAAGATGGGCGCACGTGGCTGATTTTCTGTGCGCTTTAAGTCGCTAGTGCGTCTTGTAAATAATTTGACTATGAGAGATGTCACAAATTATAAATTAATCGTAACATGACAATGTAATTTATTTAATTTTATCGAGACTTTTTAGCACACTTGGCAAACGAGAAATCGAACCAGTTTTTATAAAAAGATTCAACATTGTCGTCATTATTATCCTTCAATTTTTCTGCTCCGTAAATTATAAATCTAACAACGACATTCTTGGGAATTATAATTGAAACAAAAATCTAATGATTCTTGATGATAATGAAGCGTTGTGCAATTTGATAATTAGATTCTTTTTTTATTTCCAAGAATTTCGTAGTTATTTTGAATGTTGGACGTTAAAGAGGAATTTTGATTTATTCTGAAATAATTTCCTAAATTTTATATTATAAATGATTAATTCACGCTGACACATAAGGATAAAACATCTTACCGTAATAGAAAAAGTAGAAATTGGCACAAAAAATTAAATGTGATTCGATTGTTTGTAGAATATGTTTGAAAATAAGAGAAAATACTTTTCAGCCATTTATTTAGACTTTTTTTGTTGGAGAACAGAGAGAATGTGAGGATCATAGAGTTTTTTTTAGGTTTTAACTGTTATTTAGTGTTTTAAGCTTATAATTACTACTTCTAGCAACAATATCAAAGTGCTTCAATAAGAAAAGTCTAAAGTAAACATATTTTTAAATTAACATTATGTTAAACTGAGTTAAATTAAACATCTTCGAGTAATGAATGAAAGTGTCGGTGTAATAATTGGAATTTAATCTTTTATAATTTGTGATCAGAGAATAATGAAAATATGTGGTAGTCTAACTGTACATTTTTTCCAAGAAAAGAAATTGTAGGCAATAAATGGGCGCAGTTTCCAGAATAATGCGTTTGAAATTATTTCGAACCTCTCCTAATCACAAAATTCAGTCATCTTGCTTCTATAATAATGCATTTATTTCTTCAAATACTGGAATTAAAACAACCACGGTTCCTTCTCTTCTTTTTTTGAAATACTCATCTATATATTTCACAACGTATGATCTTTTCTTCATAATTTTGAAACTGATAAGGCTGAATTTTGAATTCCTGTGGAAACTTTACACTTAGAAATGGGAAAATCACAGTCTTGTGAAACGTCATATTTTTATAACCGTCGACTGACTTTATTTTACAATAACTTATACTTCATTTTTTTTATAACTTAAAAATCACTTCTACAAATTTACGTACTCGGAAATCTAATGCCTGTACCATACTTGCAATGTTTGCATGCGTTTTATTTTCTTTTGCAGTTGTAAAACTCCGTACATTAGAGCCTCTGCCGTTGGGGGACAACCTGAACAAGAACATTTTTATTAGGAAGTATTTAATTAATAGGAAAAATTGAAATTATTAACATTTCTCAAGTGCAGTCGTCATAGTACATATTGGAGCCGGGTGTCTACCCTACCTAGAAAACCTGAATTAGACAGGGAATTTTTTTTAAGTCTGAATTTTGTCGACAGCGTATTTAATTATTTTTCAATTGCAATATTAAATTAAATTATATTAATGTATTGAATTATTTAGTTAAAAACTCCTTTTTTTGTTTAAAATCAATTTTTCTAACCGAAAATTGAGTTATTCTGTTTTTAGTTAAAAATTGATCGGTTTTATTTGAAAATTCAAATATCTGGTTGAAATCTTATTCTTTTTTATTGAATTAAATTTTTGTTGCTAACAATTTAAATATTTTTCAGTTGAAATATCAACTAACACATTTTTTAGTTCCTAATACGTATTTTTTAAATAATATTTAATTACTTCGTTCAGAGTTACTCTTTCGAAAATTTATCTCCTTGGTTGAAAAATTAGCTATTGTTATGAAAATATTTTGCTGAAAATTTGTTTTTTCGTTGTTGAAAATTTTTTTTTTACTATAAATATAACTATTCAATATTTAGTTGAAAAATAAATTTTTTATTTCAAAATGTTGGCTTTTTGGTAGAAATAAATCTTCTGGGTAGAAAATTAATATTTTTGTTGGAAATTCAAAGATTCCAGTCAAAGACTTTTAATAATATTCTTATTGACTAATGCTAATTTTTTTCTACAATTTTCAACGATTTGTCTACTTTTAACTTGAAAGGAGGTAATAATTAATTAAATTTGGCCAATATGATTGAATAAATTATTATCCACTTTGTACTTAGTTAATAATTAATGCAGGTTTACAAAATTATTCATTATTTTAGTTGAAAATTAATGCTTTTGGTTTCAAATTTAACTATACCAGTTGAACACTTATAATTTTAGTTGAAAATTCATCACTTTGAAAATGTAATCTTTTTTAGAAAATTAGTTTCGCTTTTGTTGCAAATTAGTTTTTTTTAACCGGAAAATGCAACTATTCCAATTGAAAATTACATCCTTTTATTTGAAAATTCATCTCTTTGCTCAGACATTAACTTTTGACGGAAAAAACTATTCAATTAAAAATAAACAATTTTTGCTAAAATGTTCTTTTTTTTGGTTAAAAATTCAACTATTTTATTGAAAACTTCCTCCCTTTATGTTTTAAAATTCAATTCTTTGGCTGAAAATCGAATAATTCTCTTGCTGAATTTGTATCTGAAATATTTTTAAATTCCGTTCATAGAAGATTCCATGTTAAAAATATTAGAAGTTTAAAATGCTGGTATTTGAATGTTAATAATCAGAAAAAATGGAAAATTGGTCAAGGAAAAATCAGGAAATTAGAAAAATATTTTGGCTATGTAAAGCATGTATTATCTTAAATGCAACAAATTTACATTAGTTTCATGCCCCATATACAATTATTTCGGGAAACCATAAATTGTGTATAGTAAAGGGATGGGGGGGGGGGGGGTTATAGCTCGTTACAGGGGGTAAACAATTCTCCAATAATTGGTCTGTAAGACTTGAGTCCCGATTCAATACGTTCTTCTACAAAAACTAGAAGATTTAAAAAAATTCCAGACCAGAAAATAAATTCACTGTCATCAGACTTCCTCCTAGTATCAAAAAGTACAGTTCATTTCAGTTCACACGAGTCAACTCCAAGACAATGTAAATTGCAATTTCGAATAAAATTTTGGGTTTTCAACTGAAAAAATGTGAAAAAGTGACAAGTTTTGTGATAGGTCACAAAAGGTAAAACTTTGTGATGGCTGCAAGTGATATGTTACGTAATATTAGAAATCTCAGCTAATTAATTCCTTAATTGATTCTTAGGATAGAATATATAAATAATATCAGGCCTCACAGTCTATGGGTTAAAATATAGGAACCAAAGGGTACTTTTTATCGCTGTCATGGGGTACTTTTTCGTGTTTAAAGGGTATCAAATTCAAGATTAATTCATAAGTCTTTATAAAAATTAAAGTTAAATTAAAAATAATTTAAATGAATTGGAAAACATTTTTTAATACAAAACATACCATTGATTTGCGTCAAATTTGAATAAATTTTAAGGGCTTTAAGGTAAAGTAGCAGAATTCGATCAAATGCATAAAAATTCAAATGAATTTAAAACAGTTTAAAAATTCTGTAACTTTTAAATAAGTATAGAAAAATTAAAGAATATTCAATGAGTTATATCAGTAAAATTTGAATGGATTTACAGAAATTTAAATAAAACTCGATAAATTTCATAAAAAAATTCGACTGAATTAAAAAAATATATATGACCGCTTGGCGGGCAGGTACGCTCTCGCGCTTCGCGCTCGTTTTCGTAAGTTAAATGCGTACACTTTAACTACATTTTTTCAAATATCATAAATATTTTAACTTTAATCGAAAACTGTGATTTAAACTTCTGAGGAATTACAGCCATAAGTTGCAACTGAAACTCTTTTCTATTTGTTTTTATAGAAGGTTCTTAAAGCACCTAGGCTTTGAAGATTACATTCACATTACGAAACTCGCGCTTCGCGCTCGATATTTTTTGTCCGCTTAAAAAACTGTATCCAGATAATTTGTAAATCTTGTTCAAATCTAATAAATACAACGCTTTAAACTTATGCATCTGTTAAAAAAAAAATTAGCATCTTTTTGAAAATGATTCAACTTTTTGAACTTTTGCCTAATTAAGAAAATTTATGAGACTACTTTCAAACTATATATATTTTATATCTAGTAGAAATTTGGATTGATATTTCTTAACCTATTAAACAATTTTTGTTCCTTGTTGGAAACTTTTTAAAAATTTGAAAAACATATAAGTTTTTGAATTATTGTCGAATTTAAAAATGTCATCAAAATAATTTGATAAAAATTTCTAAAACTCAAAAACAAAATTTCTTCAGATTTTGAAACAGCTCTAACTTTTTGAATTTTTGTCTAATCGAAAAATTTAACTGCGATAGTTTCTAAATATGTTTGATATCTAGTGACTAATGTAAATGAAATTTCCTAATCTAACTGAAAAATATTTTTTTTCTATTTTTCTGAACTTTTTCAAAAGTATATAATTTTTCTAATTGTCATTAAAATTGAACATTTTATGGTAATAATTTGTCAGCCTTCTACCCGCATATAAGAAACTTTGAAAAAAATTCCTAAAAATTTAAAGAAAAAAACTTTCAAATTTTGAAAATGCTCTAAATTTGTTAATTTTTGGTTGGAAATATCTGCTTAACGAAATAAACCTTCATTTTGGGAACCTTAAGAAGTGTATCAAAGGCTGGCTCGATTTGACAAATCCTTCAAAAGTAAGCGTGGCTACAACTTTCAGATAACCATACATACAGACATACAGACACCGACAAAATTTTATGACTTTTGGATTCTGTGAGTCTCGAAACGCAAAGATCCGTTAAAAACCAGAAATCGAAAATTTGGACGATTACATTACACTCTGGCTTTTTTATACCTACCATCAATTGGTTGTCGACCCATAAACATATCGAAATATCCATTCACAGCTTCGGAAAATTTAGTGAAGTCTAGTAATAGTTTACTAATATTTCAGTGAGTTTCAAAAGATAACAAAAATATTACTAGACTTAACTAAATGTTCCGAAGGAGAGAATGGATATTCCAATAGGTTGGTCGATCGACGACCGATAAACGGAAGGTGTAAAAGAGCCTTCATGAATGAGAATGTAAAAATCAGTTGAATTAAAAATAGTTCGAAAATATGAAAAAAATTGATTGAACTGAATAAGTTTGAAGATGGTTTAGAAAAATTGAAGAAAATTTAAAAGAAATTAAAATATTCCTAAGAAATAAAGGTGAGTTTTAATTACCACAAGATGAAATTTAAAAAAAAAACCTTTTAAAAATCCATTGAATTGAGTCGAATTGAGTGAATTTAGAAGAATTCAAATAAATTTAAAAGAATTCAAAAAAATTAATAGAAATTCAGGGCAAATTCCCAATGAATTGCGTAAATTATTGCAAAATCTCTTTAAATCTTTTAAACCCTACGAAATCCCTCACTTCTTGTGAATACATTCTTTGAAATCCATTTAAATATTATAAATCTCGTAAAACTACGAGAAATCTGATAATATTTCTTGAAATCCTAGAAAATGTATTAAATTACCTTAAGAGCTCTTAAAATCCCATCAAATCATTGATGTCCTTGTAATTTTTTTAAATGTTCTAAAATATTTAAGTCTCTAAAATCCCTTTGAACTTTTGAAACCAATAAAAAATGTATGGGAATTTCTGAAAATTTCCTAAAGTGTTTTAAATCCTTCGATAACCTTTGAGATCCCTCGGAACTTTGGGAGGCTCTTAAAAATTCCTGAAAATTTTGTATAATACCCTCAAATATTTCGAAACCTTCGAAATCTTACTAAATTATTGAAATCAATGAAAAATTTCTTTGTAATATTGTATACGTGACCGAAGATTTTCTAACTCCTTTAAATTCTTTTGAAATTTTTCAAAGGGCTTACAAATGCCAAGGAATTTGAAAAAATACTTTAAAATATTTCAAATAATTTTTTCCATTGAAAATTTAAAATCCTATGAAAAACCTCACTTCTCTTGAATAACTTCATTGAAATCTACTAAAACATTATAAAAATTCGTGCAATTATATGATGATAAATCCTGGAAAATGTATTAAAACACATTAAGAGCTTTAAAATTACTTAAAATCTTATAAAACAATGTGAAATATTTAAAAAAAAATTTAAACCTTATCGGCCTAGTAAAATAGTTCCATATCTTCCGAAATTCTAGAAAATTTTCTCCCCTAAAATATTTCAAACGCTTTGAAATTCCTTGAAATTAAGAAAAAAAATCCGTGGAATCTTTTTAAATTCCGTAAAATGCTTCAAATCAAAAGCTCAACGAGGATGCAAAAGCTCCTGAAAATGTCTTAGAAGTTTTAAAAATACCCATAAATATTTCAAAGGAATTCGAGGCCGAAATAGGTATAGACCTGAATTGAATAGTTAATTTATTGAAAGAAAAGTGACTGTGTAGCACCGCTCATTATTTTTTACAGTTACTGCTTACAGAAATTCCCTGAGTTTTGCTATTTTTTCAAAATCCCTGACTCTTGGAATCTTTGATCTTATAAATTTTTTAGAAGTTGCATTATGGGCTACAAATAGGGTACCATAGGGGATATAGGGACTGGACTGTGAGGCCTGTAATATGTGAAAATATGTAAATAATAATGAATAGAATTTGAGCTTATTGTTCAGATTTTATACCTGGTACGTAAATATCCACGGGAATGATTCTGTCGCACCCTCGAACAACAGAATAACTGTAGTGGTAGTAACCGCCTCCATTTGCACAGCTTCCCATCGAAATGACCCATTTTGGATCAGGCATTTGATCATAAACTCTCCTCAAAGCTGGGGCCATTTTATTAGTTAAAGTTCCAGCGACGATGATAACGTCAGCTTGCCTAGGAGAAGCTCGAAACACAACTCCGTATCTGTCCATATCGTATCTTGGAGCTGCAATGTGCATCATCTCGACGGCACAACAAGCCAAACCGAAAGTCAAGGGCCATAAGGAACTTTTACGCCCCCAGTTGAGAATATCATCCAATCTTGCCAGCGCATATTCGGCTTTGGTTTGTGTATTTTGGAAAGGACTATAAGGTTGCTTCTCTACCTTTTTGGGCAAGGATTCTTCCTTCTGGTTTGACTCAGTCGTTGTGAGAGTCCTTGATTGATTGGCGACCGGGACGTGACATATTGCCGGAGTGTTCCGGACCAAGGACGCTAGTCCTTGCTGGACATTGTCTAAATTGAAAAATGGGTAGCAATATGTTAAACTTATTGCAGGTTTTAAAATATCCTCATTCAGACAATAAGACCTCGAACATTAAGGCCTTCTTCTGAACGCAGGGGTTATATCAACAAAAAAAAAAAAGAACTGAAAATGACAAAATAGAGAAAAAAATTTCACGAAAAAAGAGGGTCAATAAAGAAAGAATCTTTTTATAAGAATAAATGGCGTCAAATGACTTTTGAAATTTAAGATTTTTTTTATCGGACATACTTAGGTCGTTGAAAATCCATTTATGACCATATAAAAAAGCCCGAGCAAACATAAAATTGACCAAATAAACAAAAATCCCTTAATTATTATTTAAATCGTGATAAGTACGCGGGCGAACCGCTTGTTTACGTCGCTGCATTTTTATTTTATATTATTCAGGTTGTCCAGCGATTCTTGGGAACAAAATTCAAGGTCTTTTCCAAGTTTCCCGGCCAAGAAATCAAGTTTTTCCAGGTCTCCTTTTTTTCACATGAAATAATCAAAAAACCGTTTGCTATACATGTAAAAGATGAAACATTTTGTTTTGTATTCGCCAATAATTTCCAAAGAAAGCAGAGGCATAAATAAACTAATTTTTTTGCGAACGTAAGTCGCCTTGTGAAATCTTTGGGAATATTTTGAAGTCTTTGTAAAGTCTTTGAGATCCTCCAATTTTTTTAAATATTTGTGAAAACTTTTGAAATTTCTGTGAAATATTTTGAGATCTCATGACAAATTTCAAATTACTTTATGAAATCTTTCTTTAATCTTTGTTTGTGAAATTTCGTGTGTTCGTTTGAAGTCTTGTCAAAATTGAAACATTTGGAATTGTTTGAAATCTTTGAAATCTGGTATGATATACCCCTTTTGAAATCTTTGAAATCTTTTGAAATCCTTATGAATTCTTTGAACTATTGTTAAACTTTTCTAAAAAATGTTGTATAGATTTAGAATCATTAAGCATTTGAAATATTTGTGAACTCTTCTGAAATCTCTTAAAACATTTTGAAATCGTTTAAAATCTTTCAAATGTTTTGAAATCTTTGAAATCTAGTATGCACCTTTTTATATTATTTAAAATCCGTGAAATGTTTGAAATCTTAAAAATCCTTTCAAATATTATGAAAGCTTTGAAATCGTTTGAAATCTTTAGAATTTATTTGTAACATTTTGAAATCTGGTGTATACTCAAAAACTGAGCGCGAAACCTTCGATAATCTCAGTTATATAGCCATGGTTCATTCTATTACTGAAACTTAATTAACATCGAAATTTTCAAACTAATCATTTTTATAATTTAAAAGTTGAATATCACAAAAAATTTATACTTAAAAGAAGAAATTAAAAACTTATGATATTATTCACAATACCAATGTATGTTCACTGCAACCTATAAAATACATAGGACATTCTACAAAAAGTGCCCTGAAATCTCTATAAGATAAATTATATCTAGATCAATAAAAAACTTTTCAGTGGCAAGATTTCTTCTAAACGAGATGATTTTTTCCTAATAGGCTAAAAGACTTAAATAAATTTTTACATGTAAATGTTTTAAAAGCAAAAAAACTCAAATTCAAGGTTCAAGTGAAAAATTCAAGGACATTTCCAGGTTTTCAAGGTTGAAACAAAATCAAGGAGAATTCCAGGTTTTCAAGGTCACTGAACACCCTGTTATTAAAAACAAACTATTCGAAAATTAATATTAACAAAATTTTAAATTGTAAGAGTGCTGCAAATCTTTGAAAAGCTCTTGAAATGGAGATCCGTAGGAAGTTCTTTGAAAATTCGGTAAAACCCCTTGAAATTTGTGGAAATCGTAAAAATCCATTAATATGTGCATGTAGACATCGTTTAAAATTCCACAGATCAAAATTGAATTAAACTTGTTTTCTAATGTTAAAAATATAAAAACATTTTAAAATCCATTATATCAAAATTTTTAGTATTAAGATTTGTTAATATAAGTTGTAAAAGATTAGTTTTAGTTAGTAAGATGTCTGAAAAATGTCTTATTTTCTTATTTTATATTGGTAAACCAGTATCTATTTTAAAATTTTCTTAATTTTGACAAGTATATATTAATTAAATGTTATGGAATATATATTTAAAGAAAACATATTTAACATATAGTAAAAACTGCTATTAAATTTTTCGAACTGTTAAAAGCTGGCTTTTGGTAGTTTTTAAAATTTTTTGCAATTCTAGAACTTATTAAATTTGCATTCAATCGAAAAATGTCATTAAGATCAGTTGTAAATCTTGGAATTATGCTTGAACTTTTGTTACATCGAACAATAATTGTAATAATATGTCTAACATAACGACAACCGTTATCCAAATTTAAACTAAAGAATTCTCAATGTTGCCAGAAAGACCATCGTATTTTATTATAGTTCATTTCACAATAAAAATATATATCAAATTAATTTCATCAATGGTCTATTTGTACAGAACACCAGAAAATAACATTAATTTAATATTTTGGTAGCATGAATCGTTAAAGAAAAAACTTTGAGGTTAGGATCACACATTTTGTAGCCTTCTAATTTAATCATTATATTAACGTCAGTTTTTTGTATCCTACACAAATAGACTATTGATTAGACTAACTTTTGACATATTTTTTAGTACCAAAATTACCGAAAATATGAATAAACTGTGTTTGTTGTTGCACTTGCTGAGGGAAAACAAACCAATTTTTTGTAGACGTTGTAAATGAAAATACCTCATAATGCTTTTTAGACTTTTTGTGTAGCCTTCGTATCAATAATCAATACATCACAAAAAACGCATTGTACTTATTATTATTATTAAACCTACCAAGTACTTGTTTTCTTATACAAGAAATGAACCTCTTCTAAATATTTTTCTTTTTTGTTTTAGAATTTTTGGAGCGTTCGTGCTTACAATCAGTATATTTCCAAAAAAGAAAGTAATATGTACTTATTATTAATGTGAGTACTATTAGACATTTTTCCCTGATACAAGAAATGAACCTTTTCTATCCATTTCTATCTCAAATATTTTTGCAAGTGCTAGAAATAAAATCTTGAAACTCTATACATCAGAGCTTACAGGTTATGTGAGTTTTATTTACTATTTCTGAGTTAGTAAAGTTATATCAAAGTGTACGATATATAAATAATGCATTTAATATAATTTAAAGCCCTTATATAAGCCAAATAATAGTGCGTCTGAAATCAAATCTTTAAAAACGTATGTTTTGATTTTGGAGCAATGGACATTAACTTTGGATTTTGGCATTAAAGTTGAAGGTGATTCAAGATGAATTATACTTCCATGTGAAAAGAACTTGTTAAGTTTATGAAAATTAGTCAAACTGAGACGCAAAGATGTGAAAAAGCCCCGAAATTGAATAAAAACTCACGGTTAGATACGATCGAGCGCAACATCTTCCCACACGTCCTGATGACGTCATAGAACAGTGCTTTAGAAATAGGGCGCCGTCATATTTTACGAAATCTACTATTTCATTTTTCATGAAATTTATTTCTGGCTAAAGTGTTCATACTTTTCTTTTTAGACATTGTAGTTTAAAATTGACCTAAGAAAAATGAAACAAGTTAACATTAAAGATTTTATTAAAATATATTTGAACCGCTTAACAATATTTATACTGCGCATGCGCATGGGACGGTTTTCTGGAAGCGTATTCGGACTTGCACCAAAGATATTAGGACCTAGATAGGGCATGGGTCTGTGGTGGGGACGACCGATATATATATCTAACTACATTTTCTTTCATATCGAGGTGCTGCCCTCTTCAACTTTTCGAC
>JAAAKG020105076.1:0-15703 GCA_010014905.2 Druon quercuslanigerum | reverse complement strand
CAGCTTAGGGAAACCTTCTATTCAGTTATAACTGTAGCTGGCAAAGGGACGATAATTTTATCTGGTTATACGAATTCTTCTTCTCTTTCTTTTTAGTTTTCTGTTAAAGCCTGAAATTATCAGAAATGGTAATTAGGAAACTTAGAGTTTTCGCTAAAAACCTATGGAAATAGCTGACCCTAGGAGCTTAGGGAAATCTTCTCTGCAGTTCTAACTGTAGCTGGAAAAGGGATGATAATTTTATCTGGTGATACGAATCTCTTTCTTTTTAGTTTTTTGCTGAGGCCTGAGATTTTCAGAAATGGTAATTAGGAAACTTAGAGTTTTGGCTAAAAACCTATGGAATTAGCTGGCCGTAGGAGTTTAGGTAAATATTTTCTTTAATTGTAACTGCAGCTGGACAAGGGATGATAATTTTATCTGGTCATCCGAATCTCTTTTTTTTTTTAGTTTTCTGTTGAAGCCTGAGATTGTAAAAAAACTCGTGATTAGAAAACTTAGAGGTTTGGCTAAAAACCTAGGGAATTAGCTGACCGGAGGAGTTCCGGTAAATCTTTTCTGTAATTGTAAATGTAGTTCGAAAAGGGATGATAATTTTATCTAGTCATCCAAATGTCTTTCTTTTTAGTTTTCTGTTGAATCCTGGGATAACCAAAAACTGGTGATTAGGAAACTTAGAGGTTTGGCTATAATTCTAGGGAATTAGCTGACCATAGCAGTTTAGGAGAATATTCTATTCAGTTGTAACTGCAGCTGGAAAGGGGATGATATTTTTATCTGGTGAACCGAATCTCTTTCTTTTCAGTTTTTTTTTTGAAAGCCTGAGATTGTTAGAAACTGGTCCTTAGGAAACTTAGGGGTTTGGCTGAAAACCTATGGAATTAGCTGACCGTAGGAGTTCAGGTAAATCTTATCTGTAATTGTTACTGTAGCTGGAAAAGGGATGATAATTTTATCTGGTGTTCCGAATCGCTTTCTTTTTAGTTTTTTGTTTAAGCCTAAGATTGTTAAACACTGGTGATTAGGAAACTTAGAGTTTTAGCTAAAAACCTAGGGAGTTAGCTAACTGGAAAATTGTTAAATTTCTCACAAAGTATACTTATATTTAACCAAAATAGTGGAATTTTTAAACAATGATATGATTTTTCAATACAAAAACCGAATTTTTACCAAAATAGATAAATTTTCAATCAAAATATTGAATTTTAAGATCAAATTTGGATAGTTACTTCTCACTAGTAACGAAATTTCTGAAAAGTTACGTTATTTAGTAACTCGAAACATTAATTTTTGTTACTTTGAAGAACATTTTGCTTCCTTGGTTCAAAATGCGACTTTTTCGTTTCATGGTTTATATCTTTTATTAAAAAAATATAATATATTTTGGTTGGAAAATTCAACAATTCAGTGGGCATTCGTTTTCTTTATTGTAAAAAATTTGACTTCTTTGTTTCAAAATTTAAATCTTGTTTAAAAAGTCGAATTCATTTTGGTTTGAAAATTTAAGAATTTAGTGGATTTTTTTTCTTTTCTTTTTGGTTAAAAAATTATCTTTCTTATTTCAAAATATATATCCTCTGTTAAAAAATTTAATTTATTTTGGTTTTAAAATTTTTAAATTGAGTAGACATTTTTTTCTTTCTTTTAAAATTCACTTTTTTCGTTACAAAATTTATATCTTCTGGTAAAAAATTATTTATTTTGGTTTGAATTGTTTGAATTATTCAAAGAGAATATTATTAAAAATAATAATTGATTTTTTGAACGATTATTTTTGTTAATTTTATTAAATTATTACAACCTTTTAATTGAAAAACTGCACTAAAAATGAAACATTTTAGCAAAACCTGAAACTTATTATTATTATTAGCCAAAAACGCAAAACGCTTTTTTAACTTATGAGATTTTTTTGACCCTATAAAAATAATTATCGGGACGAAATTAAAAAATCAATTTTAATTTTGTGATATAGCTGATTGTGCAGATAATTATTGAATTTCAAATCGATCTAACCAATATTGCCGAATCTGAATAAAATTGACAAGAAGGTATTTTTTTCCATTTTTTTCTTTCTTTTCTTCATGGGGCTTGCTTTTCATTTTGAAAAATACACTTATACAAATTTCAAAAAAAAAATTAATTTTTTAACACATTTTTGGTCTGTCCCATTGACTAAAATAACAAAGTGACGAAAGTTTCAATTGTTTGAGGATAAAAACAAAATGCAATCTGATCGAGTCAAACCAACCCCGGAATCGGATTCAGCGACCCCATAAAACGTTTAGAAATGTTTGTCTTCTCCGATGGTCCAAGACTTTTTTCATGTGCCTCTGTACGGGCACACAAAAAAATACGAAAAAGGATAAAGGTCTTGTCCACTAGACGAGACAAACATATCTATATGCTTTAGAGTCGCTGAATCCGAATGCGTATTCAGCGACCCCAAGAACGTTTAAAAATGTTTGTTCTGTCTGGTTGGTAATACACAGGCCATGAAAAAATACAAATAGATTTCGTTCGGTAGACGAGATAAACATCTTCATGCATTTTTGGGTCGCTGGATCTGAATCTGGTGTTATTTTGACTCGCTCAGATTGTACTTTCATTTTAAATTTTAGAAAAGTGATAAAATACGATTATACCCAAGAAAACGAATCCCGAAGTCGGATTAAGCGACCACAAAAACGTTTACTAATGTTTGTTTCATCTGGTGAACAAGACTTTTATTTTTTTCCATTCTTCGGGACAGAGGCACACGAAAACTACGAAATAAGCCTTGTCCAGTATACGATAAAAAAATTTTCTATAGTTTTTTAGGGTCGCTGAATCTGAATCCGGAGTTGGGTGAACTGGCTCAGATTGTATCTTATTCCTAATCTAGAAAAAGTGATAAAAGATTCAGTTCTTTGACAATACGAATGAAATAAGATCAGACCGAGTCAAACCAACCCAGAAGTAGGATTCAGCGATCCCAAATACGTATATACACGAAAAAGTATGAAAGAGAAAGAAGGTCTTGTACAGTCGATGACAAAAACATTTCTATATGTTTTAAGTCGCTGAATTTGAATCTGAAGTTGGTTTGATTCCATCAGATTCTTTTTTATTTATAATCAGAAAAAGTCATAAAAGTTCCACTTTTCGAAAGCATAATAACGAAATGCGATGAGATCGAGCCAAACTAAACTCGAAACTGGATTCAGCGACCTCAAATACGTATATAGATGTTTGTTTATGGGCACTTCTTTTTTTGTGTGTCTCCGCACAGGCGCACGAGAAAATACGTAATAGAAAAAAAAGTCTAGTCCAGTATACGATAAAAACATTTCTATATTTCTTGAGGTCGCTGAATTCAAATCCAGAGTTGTTGTGAATCCGTCAAATTATATTTCCTTCCTAATCTCAAAAAAAGTATTGACAGTTCCACTTTTTTGAGGATAAGGATAAAATGTGGTCAGGTCGAGTCAAACAATGCCCTAAATTGGATTCAGCGTCTCCAAAAACATGTAGAAATGTTTTTTGCGTCTGGTAAACAAGACTTTAATTTATTTCGTAACCCGCTGATCAGATACACGACAAAATACGAAAAAAAGTCTTGCCCAGTACACGGACACACATTTATCTTCGTTTTTGTGGTAGCTGAATCTGAATCCAGAATTGGATTGACTCACTAAGATTGTATTTCATTCCTAATTTCAAAAAGTGATGAAACTTTCACATTTATGATGAAAACGAAATAAGATTATACCGAGTCAAGTCAACCTGGAAATCGAATCCAGCGACCTCAAATATGTGGAGAAATATTATTTCGTCTAAATGGCACACGAAAAATTACGAAAAAGAAAAAAAAGTTCTTGTACAATAGACGAGCCAAATATTTCTACACGTTGTTCGGGTCACTGAATCCGAATTTGGTTAGAGTCGCTCAAATTGTATTTCGTTCCTAATCTGAAAAAAGTGATGACAGTTTCACATTTTTTATGATAAGAACGACACAAGATTAGACAGAGTCAAAACAACCTCGAAGTCGAATTCAGCGACCTTAAATATGTAAAGAAATAATTGTTTTGTCTAAAGGGCAAAAATTTTATTATTTTTCCATGTGCATCTGCAACAGACACACGAAAAATTACGATAAAGAAAAAAAAAGTTCTTGTCCAGTAGACGAGCTAAACATTCCAAACGTTGTTTGGGTCACTGAATCCGCATCCGGAGTTAGTTTGAGTTGCTCCAATTGTATTTCATTCCTAATCTCAAAAGTGATAAAAATTTCACTTTTTTGATGAGAAGAACTAAATGCGATCAGACAGAGTCAAACTAATCAGAGATTTGGTTCAGCGACCTCAAAAGCATGTAGAAGTTTTGGTTTGGCTGGTGGACCTGTGCATGTGTTATTTGCAATCTCCAGATGTTCCAATGCGATTAGAATTTCTCCGATTTATTTTTAATTTTCTTTTCATATTTAAATTAGATGCCACACGACCTGGGCTCTCTAATAAGCCTGAAATACCGCTTTTAATCGCGTATCTAACACGCGTGTAACGATCGCCAATCACTGATTATGTCAAATCTGGAATTGAATTCGTATTTACGACCCTCTGGCTCCAATATTCCGAGTTCGGTCACTGCGGCGCTATCGGCCAACTACGATTTATTAGGGTCCCGTCTCAGAAGAGCTCTGAAAATCCATTAGGTCCTGGTCAAAGCAAAACAATGATGTATATTAAATTTATAGCCTCGTCATCCATCACGCTGAAGATCGAGGAACTCGACACCCAAATCGGTCTTGATACCTGGAGCAGGTGGGGAATCTTGTCCTACGACTCAATTTATCCGATTGATTTCCGTTATCTAAAATGGGGCTATGTTCACAAATCGGACTTGTATCAAATCTTGGTAGATTTTGATCTAAATATTAAATAGATACTCGGAAGAAAGATGGAACTACATCAGTCAAAATTATAATGGCATAAAACCATAGATATATTACAGATAGAGTAGGCATCCCTGTAGGTGAGAGCGTTCACTGAATGAAAAGAGAGAGAGAAGCGAATTGATATTTGTGTCTCTCTCTCTCTTTCACTGCGTAGTAGACAAAGACAGCAATGCCAAATTCACCGTTTCTCTCTCTTTCTAGCGAGCGGACATTCCCAGTTAGAGGCGACCTATGGCACGCCTACTCTATCTGTAAAATCTCTATGCATAAAACTAATTGATTTATGATTCGAAGTTCTTTTGTGGCGACCAGCAGTGCTCCCAAATACGGGAATTTTTTCAATTGCGCTTGCGTCGCGTCGGCAACTCGATTGGCTACTGTTAGCGCGCGTATTTTAAATTATGTAACTATTCAAATTTAATATAATATTTATGATAATTATTGATTGAAAAATTCGTCTAAAGTAATTTTGTTCTGCAAAAATAGAATTATTATTGTATTATTATTATAATTATATCGTATTATTGCAGAAAACTTTATTAATTCTGAATTCAGAAAAGACAACATTCTTATTTATTTTTTTTAATTTTAGCGGTTTTATTTCAAGTTGAATTGTCTGGAATAAAAAGAAATTTAATTTGAAAATTTGACAGAAACGAGATAATTCAGTGTGGTAAAAAAATTATTTATTTCTGTGAACTCAGAACTCATAATGTCTTTTTCATTAAAATCAAATTCGTTTTTATCTGTCACTCAAAAAATTTAATGCAGGATTGAAAAGTTACTTTTTATGGATTTCCCCATCATTACTTATTGTAAATATTAAATTTAAATATTTATACAATTCAAAAACATCGCGCCAACGGTAACCAATTAGAGAGAACCTGTGCTGCGCAAGCGCAGTTGAAAAAGTTTTCAAAATTGGGAGCACTGTCGACCAGCGGAAGTGGAATGTGATAGATATCTTGGTAGAGTTATGACATAACTTCCCACTCCTTTGATTGGCTATGATTAAACCGGAACTAGACGTGATGGAAAGCGCGCGATTTTCAAAACAAATTTCAGAATAAATTTAACATTTTTAAAAATAAAATGAGTAAGAAGATAACATAAAATATGAACATATCAAAACTGTATAAAATATATAAAAATTGAAATATTTAGAGACCATTTTTAAAAAAGATTCCATTTTGTGATTAAAAGTTTTTTTTTAGCTGAAAATTCACGTATTTTAATGAAAATTCATCTTTTTTAGTGGTAAACTTATATTGTTGGATAAAAATTCATCTTTTTGTTATATAATTTATTTCTTTGGTTAAAAATTGAACTATTTCGTTTAAATTTCATTTTTTGGGTTAAAAATTTATTTTTGCAATTGAAAGTTATTCTTCTTAGTTACAATATTTTATTGAAAACTCGTTCTTTGTTTGATTGAAAATTAATTTTTTTACGTAAATTTAATTATTTGACATTTTATTAAAAAGTGATCTTTTATAGTTGAAAATTCATCTATTAATTAATGTTCGTGGTTAAAAATTCATCTTTTTTCTGAAAATTCGCCTTTTTTGTAGAAAATTAATATTCTTAGCTCATTTCTTTAGTTAAACATTCAACTAGTTTATTAAAATTTCGTTGGTTTTTGCTAAAAAAAATTTTTGTAACTGAAAATTCAACTACTCGACTTTTGGTTTAAAGATTATATTTCTTAGTTGAAAATTTATCAATTTGATTCCAAATAATGTCTATTTTCAAAAGTTATTTTTCTTGTCGAAAATTAATCTTCGTGGTTGAAAATTCAACTTTTTATTTAAAAATAACACTTGAGATAAAAAATTCAATATTTAGGTTAAAAATTAATTTTTTTCTCTGAAAGAATTCATAATTTTTGTTGAAAATTTATTTCTATGCCTGAAAATTTATTTATTTTGTTAAAAATTCATCTTTTCGGTAGAAAAATAATTTTGTTGGTCATAGAATTTTCATTAAAAATGTGTCTTTTTGGATAGAAAATTTATCCTTATTTATATATTATTTATATTTTGTATTTTACAATTAAAATTTAACCAAAAATGATGAATTCTTTAGCCAGAAAAACTATTTTTGAACAAAAATATTGAATTTTTAACGAAAAAATTTAATTTAGCACTAAAAAGATCAATTTGTACCCAAGAAGATTAATTTAATACCAAAAAATACGAATTTTCAACCATAAAGATGAATTTTCAACTACGAAAATTAATGTTCTGCAGTAGAAAATTTAATTTTGACAAAATACATTAAATTTGAATCAAACAGTTAAATCTTCAATTAAAAAATTGAATTTTTAAACCAAAAATCGAGTGGTTGAAAATTATGAATCTTCCCCAAAAAATGAATTTTTAACTAAATAGTTAAATTTTTAACTATAAAGATGTATTTTCCACCAAAAGGATTATTTTTCCACCCAAAAGAAAAATTTTTAATTAAATATGGTTTCAGTCAGAAAAATAAATTTTTAACTTTTTTAATTAAGTTTTGACAAAAAACATCAGTTTTTAACCAATAAGATTAATTTTCTACGAGGAATCCAACAGTGACCTTGTATTTGACCTTCAAACTAATTTTCAAGAACATTTTGAAGTCAGCTTTGTTTTTTTTTAAATGGGAACCCGTGTTTTTGATACCAGAATCGAAAAGAACGGGAAATTTTACTTTTGGGTATTTGCTTCGGTCAAGGGTTAACGTGACTTCTAAAGGTCAAATGAAGGACAAAGTACGCTGACAAAGCACCTCGTAGGAATCTCGCAAATTTATTGGGAAAAACCCAAGGGGACGCTAAACAAGGAATCTAACATTGACCTTGTATTTGACCTAGAACCTCGTTTTAAATGTCATTTTGAGGTCAGCTTAGTTTTTTTAAATGGAAACCCCCGTTTTTGGTAATGAAATCGAAAAAAGCGATAAATTTTGGCTTAGGTCAGTTTTTAAGTGAAGGGTTAACGTGACCTCTAAAGTTTAGCTAAAGATCGAAGTACGCCGTCTTAGGGCCTCCTAGAAATTTCGCAAAATGAATGAAAAAAATTAAGCCAGGGTGACTTTGACCTTCATTTGACCTGTAGATGTAACGTTAATCCTTGACCTAAACACAGAGTGTAAAGTAAAATTTTCGGCTTTTTTCGATTTTGATACTAACAATAGGGGTTCTTATTTTAAAAACAAAGATGACCTTAAAATAACCTTGAAATTGAAGTTCAAGGTCACCGTTGGAATACGCGAAAAAAGTTACCTGGGGTAAGTTTCCAGGAGTTTCCATACTTTTTCGCCACCCTGTATAACTTTTAAATTTTTTTAAAAAAGACGATTTTTTATTAAAATAACTGCATTTTCAACTAAAAAAAAAAAAGCAACTGGTAAAAACTAAATCGAGTAATTTTTTTTAATGTTCTAATTATTTCTATTTTTGAATATTTCATACAGGTTTGATATTTTTATATTTCATAGTATCTTCTTACTCATTTTATAAATAAGTAATATACAGGTTGTCTAAAAAGTTCCAGATCCCCAGAATTTTCCTTCAGGTAACATATTTTTCGTTGAGGTCAAGGTCATTGTTGGAGTCGCTTTTAACCAGAAACTCAAGAGTCACATTTGATTTGACTTTGACGATGACCTTAAGGGTGATTTCAAGGTCAACTTTTAGAAACTGAAAACCCTTTTTTGTGACATTGGAAATAGATAGAGCGGGACATTTTACGCTTAAATATGTATTAGGGTCATATGTTCAATCTAGCCTTGAAGGACACTCCAAGGTCATTAAAACATAAAAGTCACTACTGAATGTGCCTTGCTGTAACAAATAACTTCCATTGATGTACATTTTTTTAAAGCTACTGCTCACAGAGGTGTTCGAATCTTATTTAAGTTTAAATGACCTTAGAGTAACCTTCAAGGTCAAATTAAACTTACCGCTTTAACACATATTTGAACGTCAAATTTTCTGCTCTATCTATTTCCGATGTCACAAGTGGGGTTTCCATTTCTGAAAAAGTTGATCTTGTAATGAGCCTTAAGATCATCGTTAAGGTCAAATTAAAGATCACCATTGAATGCGCCTTTTTAAAACAAATACCTTCGATTGATATGAGATTTTTTCAAAAGCTGCTTCTCAGAGAGGTGTTCGGAACTTGTTTAAGTGCTAATGACCTTAGAGTGACCTTCAAAGTCAAATTAAAATTAAAAATTAAGAGTTCAATAGATATTTGAACGTGAAATTTTCCCCTGTATCAATTTACGATGTAAGAAAGAGGTTTTTACCCATTTTTCTTTAAATTGACCCTGAAATGACCGTTATTGTCATCTTTAAAGTCAAATTAAAGATTAACATTGAATTCTTTTTTCAAAGTTACTTTAAGAATGACGACGTCAATGAAAAATATTTTACTTGAGTAAATATTTAGGGGGTGTCACAAATCTACCTAGAGAATCTCTAGAATGTGAGAGGTAAAAAAATTGTTCGATTTTCTGGTCTATCCGAAAGTTTTTGAGAAGAGCAGAAAACTTATTAGAAGACCAAATGTTGGGAAAAGAACCAAACGAGAAAGTATAAATATGGATTAGTAGGGAAGTTTAGAAATATTTTGTTCATAAATTATGGTTTAGCAATCACATACCATACCCAATCCACAGATAATGTTGAAACAATATTTGTCAAGATCGAAGGAGATATTGCTGAGAGAGAAAACCAAAAAAGTAACATGATCAGCAGAAAAAAAAACCTATAAGCATTGATGATTAGCATTATTAAATATAATAAGATCTGATCATTTGTTGACATAGTTGTCAAAAAAAGAATCTGCTTAGTCATTAATTATTAAATCATTTTGGCCTCTGTATATAAGCGTTTGTGAAACTGTTGTATGTTAACTCAGCAGCACTTGGATTTCCTAAACCAATTTGTGATGACATCTCCATCCTGTCTGATGATAATAAGATCCAATAAATTGATCTGCCTTTTCCAACTTGAACTGTAAAATTAGGTTTTGGGTGGAAAATTATTCCATCTAGTATAACCATGAATTTGGTTATCTGAAACACAGGCTAAGATGTTGATAACATAGCTAAAGAAAAGGTGACATGAGGAATTTATCCAAGATTTTGTTGTTCAATTCTTTCAAGAACTAGGTTAGAACATATAAATTGGGACGTCCTATGTGAATACCATTTAGTTATAAAAATTAAGTTTTTGGAATAATAGTATTTAAAGAGATCTCATTCCAGTTCGTTTGGATTAATTATAAGAGTTTGAGGAATGCTTCTGTGGATTGACACAATGTCTAAGGAAAAAGCCTTATCGTTTGGAATAATAAAAGATCAATTTTATTTTTTAAATGTCAACTTCATTCCATAATAGGTTTAGCAACGAATTTTAAGACATCGTAATGTGGAACATCATAGAAAGTCCTATTTGAATATCCGGTTTATAAGTTTTTGGCACACCAGAAAATCTGAGAGAATTTCCACAATGACATTTCATTATCCTAGCAATATCAGAATGAAATTGACTCTTTTTAAGAGAATCTTGGATATGGTCATTCAACCCTTTTTGAAAAATATCATTATGATCTTTATAAATTTAAATATAAGGTCGTTTATCATTCAGAAGATTATCAGAATGATGATCTTAACCCTGCTCTTATCTGCTTCTGTAACAAGATCTTTGTTCTTAAATAAAAAAACTTTTATTTTTAAAACCTAAATCTTAAATAATCTCATATTTCCCAAAAGTTAAATGGTTTCATATTTTTGGACTGACAAAGAAATATTTGTTCAGAAATGATGTATGTCTTTCTCTGGACTGCAAGATAAAATCTTTTCCACAACAGTAGCAAGAATTTCTTTAAGAAGAGATTTATTAAGAGAGTGTGTGTAATTTTTTTTTTACTTAAAATAAAAAAAATGCTGAATGTTATTTGCTTTATTTTTGTTTGTTAGTTTAAATCCTTATTTTTGATTTGGGTTTTAAAAATCTTGTGGTTAAGTATTTGGTGTTTCTCTATTTAATATTCTTTAGAAAATTCTTATTTGGGTGATTACCTAATATCTTAAGTTTTTTATGATGAAAATAACAAAAAATCAAATACAGTATCATAATCAACAATTTTAGTGAGTTGCATTATTTAATATTTTATTCAATTTTTTATGAATGTCCTCAACTTTGATCAATGTGGAAATTAAATTTACTATTTTATTTATATTTCCGCCAGTATCATGAATAGGGTGGCCCAAAAATGAATAAGAAATTTTTTTTTAATTTTTAAAAAATCAAAAGTTATTTTTTGAATTGCACCCCCATTATTTCTTTTTGAGTTAAAAATCCATAAGTGAAAAACTGGATTTTGCATTTTTTTGATGCTAATTATCATTTTTCAGAAATTTCTTGTAGTTCAAATTGTTTTCAAGAACCAGATGTTTAAATACAAATTTTAAACAATTTTTATTTGTTTAAAGCCATATTCTTTTAGGATAATACTATAAAAGTGCGGGTTTTCCTTAAATTTATCGCACTGTTTAAGCAATTTGTGATTATTTTTAAAAATATTCTCTCGAAGAAATGCTGCTAGAAATAAAAAAAATGCTAAAAATATTTTATTATGATTTGAAATTTTCTAATCATTTAGAAAAAAATCAGCAAAATTAGAAAAATTTTCTAGTTTTTTTCAGCTTAGGAAATCTTTTAGAATGCTTGAAATCTTTTTAAACATTGACATTTTTTAAAACCCCGCAAAAATAAAAAATTTAATATTTTCAAATCTTCCAAGCTTGAACTTAATTTTTTTTAATCCTAAATCATTTAAAATTTTTTCTTCAAAATTTACAATGCGGTTTAATTTTGGTAATATATCATTTTTAAGGTAAAACACTTCCAAAAATACATTAAATTAATACCTACTACCTGGAAGCTAGTAATTATTCTTCTCCTGGAAATCTAACGGTACGAGGTGGAGTTGCAAATATCAGAACAACTAACCATAAAATAAAATTACATGGCCCCTGCTTAAAATTCAACACGCTTTGTCCTCTCGTATGGTGAAGCATCAATAAACGAAAAAAATATATATTCTACTAGAATCTTTTTTTTTTCTAGGACCGCGAGTCTACGCGCCGCCTGCGTGACTCTGTAAAAAAAAAGTCGATTGGGCACTTAGTATCTGTCGAGGAATATTGAAAAGCAATAAATCATTGGAAGTCAAACAGAGTAGAGATAGGACTAACATATTGAAGTAAAAAAGGTGTCAATACCATGTACTGTTAATAAAGATGTAGCTTCTGCCTTGTAAAATCAATTGTGTTTGGAATATTTAGATTATCTATTAGGATGCCCATTAGAAATTTAAATTTGTTTAGTTAATTTTTAACCAAATAGTTTCATTTTTTTACAAAAATAGTTAAATTTTCAAGAAAAAAAATTCATTTATAACTAATCGGTTTAACTTTCATCTTAAGAAGGATCCCATTTTCCGCTGTGCTTGAGCAAAATGCTCAATGGTCAAAATCGCCCTCTTATTCAAAAAAAATATTTTTTCTCTCTTTAATTCCATAGTTTTAGAAACCTCCTAATAGATTTAATCTCGAGAAAAATATTCCGGAGAATCAGAACCACAAAACAATGCTTTTAACATAAACCTGCTGGAACGCAGGCCTTAATGATCATTGTCAGTGTAATTGAAATTATAGGGGGCCTGCTCATAGACCCTATCATTTTATAAATCAGAGAACGTTTTTTACAAAAAAGATTTTTTATGAACCCGAAAAAAAAAAACAATTCATTTTTTACCAAATAGTTTCATTTTGTACAAAAATAGTTGAATTTTCAACCACAAATATGAAATTGAAAGAATAATTTAATTTTGAACCAAATATTTTATTTTTCTTGAAAAATTTTAAGTTTTCGAATTGAAAATATGATTTTTTTTACAAAGCAGTTGAATTTTTAAATAAAAAATATGAATTTTTAACAAAAAAGTTCATTTATAACTAAGCAGTTCAATTCCCAATTTAAGAAGGATCCCATTTTACGCTGTGATTGAGCAAAATGCTCAATGGTCAAAATCGTCCTCTTATTCAAAAAAAAATATTTTTTCTCTCTTTAATTCCATAGTTTGAGAAACCTCCTAATAGATTTAATCTCGAGAAAAATATTCCGGAGAATCAGAACCACAAAATAGTGCTTTTAACATAAACCTGTTGGAACGCAGGCCTTAATGATCATTGTCAGATCTCTGATCAAATTCAATTACTCCAATACATGCTTGATCATAAGAAATTGAAAATTCAACTGTTTGGTTAAAAATTCATCTTTTTTAGTTAAAAACTCATTGCTGGTTGAAAATTTAAACCAATTTTTTAATAATTTGTTTTTTTTTCATTAGCTTTAATTGGTTTAACCTTAATTTTTGTTGAAAATTGATATTTTTTACTTTAAAAATCAACTGTGCCGTTAAAAATTTATCTTTTTTAGTTGCCTATTTTTTTTTTGTTACAAAATTTAATTATTTGGTTGAATAGTAATGTGATTGGTTGAAAATTCTCCTTTTTGATTAGAAATCATGATTTTAATTGAAAATCTTTTTGGTTGAAAAATTAACTTTTACATCGCTGTTCAAAAATGTAAACCAGTTTTTACTAATTAGCTTTTTTATAAGAAATTTATTTGTTGAAACTTTTTGGTTGAAATTTTATACTTTTGTTTGCATAAAAATTCGACTGTTTGGTTAAAAATTTATGTTTTTGAGTTGAAAATTCATTACTCTTTAAATATTTAACTTTTTTGTTAACAATTTGTGTCTTTGTTGTAAAAAATTCATTAGTGTTTAAAAATTTAACTATTTCGTTAACAATTTGATTTTTTGTTAAAAATCCATTACTGTTTGAAAATTTCACTATTTTGTTAACAATTTTTTTTATGTTTAAAATGAGCTTTTTTTGTTAAAAATTAATTATTTTTTTCTTGTAACTTGTTAGTCGAATGTTTATATTTTTTTTATACTCGAAAATTCGACTGTTTGGTTGAAAATTGATATTTTTTAGTTGAAAATTCATCTTTTTTAGTTGAAAGTTCATTACTGTTTGAAAATTGAACTATTTTGTTAAATATTCATTACTGTTTAAAAATTTACATATTTTGTTAACAATTCTTTTGTTGTTGTAAAATATTAGATTTTTTTGTGAAAATTAATTATGTTTTTGTTTAGCAATTTTTTTCTTGTAACTTGTTAGTCGAAAATTTATACTTCTCTTTACTTCAACATTTAACTGTTTAGTTGAAAATGCATCTCTTTTAGTAAAAATTCATTACTGTTTGAAAATTTAACTATTTTGTTAACAATTTGTTTTTTGTTGTAAAAAATAGCTTTTTTTTGGTGAAAATTAATTCTTTTTTTTGTTAAGCAATTTTTTTCTTGTAACTTGGGTGAAAATTTATACTTTTTTTTGCTCGAAAATTCAACTGTTTGGTTGAAAATTCATCTTTTTGTGTTAAAAACTCATTGCGTAATTGAAATTATAGGGGGCCTGCTCATAGAAATGGACAATATCATTTTCTGAATCAGAGAACCATTTTTACAAAAAAGATTGTTTTAGAACCCGAAAAGAGAAAAAAAATTAATTTTTCACCAAATAGTTTCATTTTTTACAAAAATAGTTGAATTTTCAACCATAAATATGAAATTAAAAGAATAATTTAATGTTGAACCGAATTTTTTCTTTTCTTGAAAAATTGTAAGTTTTCGAATTCAAAATATGATTTTTTTACAAAGCAATGGAATTTTTAAATAAAAAATATGAATTTTCAAGAAAAAAGTTAATTTGTAACGAAGCAGTCAATTTTCAACTCAGGCAAGATTCCATTTTCCGCTCTGATTGAGCAAAATGCTCAATGGTCAAAATCGCCCTCTTATTCAAAAAAAATATTTTTTCTCTCTTTAATTCCATAGTTTGAGAAACCTCCTAATAGATTTAATCTCGAGAAAAATATTCCGGAGAATCAGAACCACAAAATAGTGCTTTTAACATAAACCTGTTGGAACGCAGGCCTTAATGATCATTGTCAGTGTAATTGAAATTATAGGTCGGCCTGCTCATACACAGAGAAACTTTTGATATCAATATTTGTTTTATGCTATATCTATAATTAAAATAAAATTTAAGAATTTAGGGATAATTGAGGTGCTGTTATAAAGATTCCTACTATAATAAGAGATGATAGTATTTCTGCACGTATTATTATAAACTTGACCGAGCAAGAATTAGTATTGACGTGTAGAAATAGTCTTATTTACTGTTTGAAAATTGTAAGTGTGAAAAATTGATAATGGTTAATAACAAGTTTTGTAAAAAAATATCGCGAAAGTAAGTATTTTAAATAACATATGTTATAAGAAATGTACGAAATTCTAATATTCTTGAATAAGAATGTGTACGATATTAAAATGCGTGCCACTAGTAATATCTGCAACTGGGATTTGCCAGAATTATAAAAGACTATACTAAAAACGCCCCAAGGATTCCGAGCTCTTCCGCCTAAAGCCGAGTCTGTGACCAGAGACAACGACCAGTGACTTACACATATAATATAAATATAACATACATACATACACGGAGAGACTTTTAGTATCAATATTTCTTTTATCGCATATCCATAATTGAAATAAACTATACGAATTTAGGGATAATCGAGGTGCGGTTAGAAAAAGTCGAATAGTGACTATGAAAATACCAGACTAATATCTC
>JAAAKG020105065.1:0-15703 GCA_010014905.2 Druon quercuslanigerum | reverse complement strand
CCGGATAGCGTCGGATAGAACAGCGTTTTCGGTCTTAGATGCGAACCATCACCCAACTTAATTTCCGACCAAATTCCGGATAGGGCCGTATAAAATGCCATTTTTGACTTAGTTAAATATAATTTCCTTTTGAGATGCCGAATACAATCCGAATAAAGCCGCTATGCTTCCGCGCATGAAATTACGAACCGCCTAAGGATCAGATAGGGGCGCACTAGATTCCGAAATGAGCTATCCGGATCCTTATCCGGTTGTGTATCCGTCACTATCGGATACTATCTGTCATTTTTAGCAGGGAGAAGTCAAACTTTGTCGTCAAACTTCGTCGCTCAATATTTCGTATTTTCATAAATAAACTTTTTTCTTTCCATAACTCTGTGCCTTTGTACAAACGGTCCTTTAATATTTATTCATATTTTACGAAAAAATTTTCTGCGTTATTCAAAAACTTTTATTTCTAAATTTTTGTGAAAAAATATTGATCTCAGAACTGCCTTGATTAGCTCTTACACTCGTTACATGTCCTTAAGATGTTGCTAGAAGCTGCTAAAGTATAGTAGTTTTAAATCGAATGGAAAGCACTTCTTGCCAAGTTTACCTTCTGAAAACTAATTTGAAACTCACCTTTAATAGCTTCATGGTCTAAAATCATCCAAAGATTTATGGTTATACTAGCCCTCTACCCGGGATTCGCGTAAGAGCTTAGACTAGCGACTAGCTAACCTTTTCCGAAACCATTTCTCTTCTCGTATTAGTGAAACTTTGTAGGTACTTAGATGTTCGTAATTCGTTAAAAAAAATTCGAAAAAAGCACTTGAAGAAAAAAAAGTCAATTAGCTAAACTTTCAATACGGTATTTTTTACACTTATTATCAAGCTGTCTATTCTTTTATTATATGTTCGTGATAAAGTAAAATTTCGTTAAGTGTAAGTTTCAAATATAAGAATATTCTTGCTGCGCGGACACATTCTCATTGCGCGCTGCGGGCGCGACCCTTCGCTCCAAGGTTACGCGCAGCTAGAGCGCACGGGTAGGCTCTCGCGCTTCGCGCTCGTTTTCGCACGTTTAATGGGTGCACTAACGACATTTTTTTAAATATCATAAATATTATCACTTAAATCGAAAACTGTAATTTAAACTTCTGACGAATTACAGCCATAAATTGGAACTGAGTTTTTTTCCATTGGTTTTTAAAGAAGGTTCTCAAAGAAACTACGGCTTTGACGATCACATTCTTATTACGACACTCACGCTTTGCTCTCGATAATTTGTGTCCAATTGAAAAACTCCTTCGAGATCATTTGTAAACCTTGTTCAAAGCTACTTAGGATAACACTCTAAACTTACGGATGTTTTAAAAAAAAATGGCAAATTTTTGAAAATGATCCAACTTTTTGAGTTTTGGTATAATTAGCAAATTTCATAAGAAAACTTTTTCGAGATGAATATGTTTTATATCTAGTAGAAATTTCGATTGATATTTCTTAACATATTACAATTTTTTCTTCAGTTTTTTGAAAATTTTCCAAATGTTCCAAAGCATATACCTTTTTTACTTTTTATCGAAATTAAACATGTCAACAGGACAATTTGCCAGTATTTTTGCCATGTACCAGAATTTGAATTATTTTTTTTATCGAATTTTGAAAATGCTCTAAATTTTCTAATTTTGGTTGGAAATATCTGCTTAACGAACCTTTCCTTCATTTTGGGAACCTTAAGAAGTGTCTCAGAGGCTGACTCGGCGGGATCAATCCTTCAAAAGATAAGGTGGATTCAAAATTCACGTAACCATACATACAGGCGTACAGACATACAGTCGACGACAAAAGTTCATGGTTTTCGGACTCTGTGGGTGCCGAAACGTAAAGATCCGTTAAAAACCAGAAATAAAAAATCATGAATTTCTCATGAATGAAAATGTAAAAAGTAATATAGATGAAATCTGAAATCTGTCAAAATGGCAATATCCAATATTGCATTACAGCTTCCCCTACTAGAAATTCCTATATAGGTTTCTATAGAGTTCCTCTAGGGAGTGTTGTGTCCCCACTTACTCCGCTTCTGATTGGTGCCGTGAAAGCAGAATCGGATATTTTGAAATTGGCGCGACTTTCAAGTCAAATTTAATATTCAGACACAGAATAGTAAATAAATAAATTTAAAATAATCATGTAGATCTAATGACTAAAAATGTTTGAAAAGTAAAGAATCTTTTGTTAGCACACTTTATAAAAAATACCATTATTTAAGGTTGTTTGATAAATAATGTAATATCTAATAGATAGAAAGTGGAATATCAATAATAATAATAATAATTTATATTTCAGAATTGAAAATTATTGAAACGTAAAAAATGATATTTTTAGTGACATGAATGTTTAAAATATGAATTAATAAATTTGATAAATCAGATTATTACAGAAAATGTTCAATTTCTACAAAAAAATTAAAACTAAACAAAACATAGGCATAAAATTTCTAATTATATTGTTTATGAAGTAAAGTAAAGAAACTCAATTTTAAGGTTACGGTCTGTTCTTCAACAACTTTTGATGAAAATCTTTCGAATAAAAATAAATTGTATTCTATTCTAGAGGAGAACAAACTAAAGATTACATTAAAATAATATTTTTCAAAACAGAGTTGAGAAATCAGAAATAAAAGAAGTATTTTTATGAGGCTAAAACATTTTTTTACTATAGGTGTGTGAAATGTTTTTTTTATTCCTAAAAACTTGTTTTTTCAAAAAAGTCTATTTCAGAACAATAGGTGAAAAGTAAGAGAGGATTTATATTACAACTAAAATATAAATTACATGAATAAAGTAACAAACACCACGCGAAAATATATTATGACACAACCTCTTCTTAAGAATTCTTCAAATGTTTCGCGCTTCTTTACGTATATCCGATTCCAGTTTCGCGGCAGCTAGTAGAGGGGGTAACGTGACACAACTCTCCCTAGAGGAACTCTAGGTTCCTACATAGGAACCTATATGTTTCACCTATAGGAAATGACATAGGATCCTACAATTTTGGACGTAAAATTTCCCGCTTTTACAGAATCTAATGTCAAAAATAGGGGTTCCCATTTTAAAAAATCAATGTGACCTTCAAGTAACCTGAAAAATAAATCTCAAGTTCAAAAACGATGTTGCGGAAAGATCGCCCAATTGTCATAAGCAACTTTATTCTGAACAATTTTTTGTATACCCCTTGTTTCCGGAGAATTTGAGATGGATAGATTTAAGTGTCCCACCCTGTAGGTTCCTGTATAGGACCCTGTATTTTTCTGTATGAGTCCATATCTAGATGCGCAGTAGCATTCTATGGCCCCCACGGCTGCGCAGAAGTTTTTTGGTCCTCCAGGAGCACCTAGAGTCATATGTATCATTAGGTATCTTATTAGGGAGGGTCCTATAGAGGCACCTATATAGGAGCCTATGTTATTTTCTATAGGTGGCACCTATAGGTGAAACATATAGAATTCTATGTAGGTTCCTATATAGGATCATATGTAGGCCCCTATATATATCCTATATAGCAGCCTATATAGGAATTTTCAGTAGGGTCAAAAATAAAGTTTTTAAAGTACTTTTTAGAAAATCCATTTTCAACATGTCATAAAAAATTTGCTAGTAGACATCAATGTCCGATAATTTTAAGGTGGTTAAAAAAAGAAATAAAAAAGAATGTATTTTCCCCATGTTAAATTCTTGATTAGCCCATAGAAACTAAAAACTCATTTAGTGGAACGATGGTCGTGGGGACTAAGGCGTAGGCTTTGAACCCGCTCCGTCAACTTGCGGGTTCGATTCCCGCCTTGCACTCTAGAAGAGCCTTGGCGGCCTATGCGTTTAGCATTAGCCTAGCAAGGGAGTTCATCCCCGGAGAGCCGTGGGACTGGTATCTCTAGAAAAATGATATTCTCAGTACATAAAGCCATTGATTTTGTGGTTCGGGCCCACCTTAAACTAGTAGGTCCCACCCCCAACGCCAAGTAAGAGTGTGAGGAAGTTCAAAAGAATAGGGGAAAGTAACAAAAAAAGGTAAACCCTTAGGGCAGTGTTTCCCAACCTTTTTTCGCACTTTCTGGGGAGCGGCAGGGTCGCCACCGTAAGCTGAACTTCTATTGGTTCGAAAATGGAACTATGGTGGTTCAATTCTTGGGGGACTCGCTTGATTCGACTAGTGAACGCACGCGTACCAATGTCCAATGTCCACACTGGGAACGTATGCTGTTCAATGCTGGTATACCAGCAGTTCGGTAACACAGCCCGCGATGCATTAGCGCATCGTGTCACGCTTCTTCCGAACTGCTGGTATACCAGCATCGAACGGCACGGGTTCTCCGTGTGGGTTTACTCTGGTCCAGCATCCGCAGAATCAATGTTGTCTGAATACTGGTACGCCGTGCGTTCGCTAGTCGAATCATGCGGGGTCCCGAAGAATTTAACCATCGTAGTTCTATGTCCAGGCCACGCAGGCAATAATGGTTCTAAGGTGCCCGCTTCCGCCCAGATTTTTCTTCATGTGGAATCCAAGAGAGACACTGAACGCCGGTTTTTCGGGCTCGGTTGCTCGCCTCGCGTGACTTTTCCGTTGTTAGAGAATTAGAGCCGCTTGAGGAAAATGAAAATTGGGTAATAACTTCAAGAGTTATCGCACTTTTGTTACATTCACAAGATTTGTAAATATTTCATGTATTAGTTCTGATAGTAACCGATTTTCAAGACCTTTGTTTGCATTTTCTGTAAATTATATCACGTTATTCAATTAGCTAATTAAAATTTAATTGAGCTAAGTCTTTATAATTTCAGCGATTGTAATTTCATAACAATGAAAGGATTATTCGTGATGGTATATGGAAGTTGCCTCTGCTCGCAGCGGGGAGCCTGCCGAGCTGCCCTGCCCGGGGCGGCAGGGTACCCTGCCGGCGGCACTAGTTTTGGAAATACTACCTTAGGGCTTAGGGGACAGATTAGAAACTGCAATTCCAACTACCCACGTCTAAATATTAATAAAAAATTCTATGAAAAAAATTATGTTATTTTTTGCCATTAGAATACAGTGGTGCATATACATTTCAAAAATTTAAAACCTGATGTTTTTTGGACCACCCTGAGATACTCTCCTCATTTAAGTTGACAACCCTTGAAGGACAGTGAATTTAATTAGTCGAACGGAAATTTAAAACGATTTTCAGTAGAAAATTCCTTTCAGTTATGTACTTTAATTTCAGTAACTTAATATCCTAGGAAATTACGTAATTTATGAGTTCGGTTTGAAATTATTTTAGCTTGAAAAGTTCAATTTGTAAAATTTTCAAATAAAAATCATTCAATTTATAATACGTAATTCTAAAATCCTAAAGTCAAAAAAGTTGCATTTTTCAGTCTTAATTTCTAACCGTTTATTAACTAAGTGCGAATTTGTTAAAAATGCTAATATTTTTTAACCAGAATAATGAAGATTTTGTGCCAGTTTCAATAATCTTGCCAGATTAATATTTTGGAAGTTTTGGCTTTGAAAGATTCATTTTATAAAATTTTCAGAATTTTATATTGTGCAGTTTTGTATATGTTTCTAATTTTTAAATGAATTTACTTCGAAGACCTAAACTTTAAAATTGAAGAATACTTAAGTCCTCTGATTTGTTATTTTACCATTTTGAATGTTTCATTTTGAAGCCCTTACAATTAACCTTGTTCAAATCAGAAGGCTACCATTTCATATCTATAAATTATTGAACGTTAGAGCTTAAAATTGTTGAATTTGAAATGTTTAGGTTTGAATTAGAAAAGTCTAGAATTCAGAAGACTTCTATCTTAATATTTTTAATTTTCATAATAGCTTTTATTACTTTTAATTAAAAAAATGTCCGCTTTAAAGCTGGAATTTTTAAAAGTTAATAACTGGGAAAAAGCCGAAAAAATACCAGGAACTTTTTTCTTGGTATTTTAGCAGCCACCCTGAGAATGAATGATTGTTTAAGAAAAGTATTTGAAATAATTTTATAATTTTCTTGCGCAGCACAACCGCCAGGTATCCCAGAGATCTGCAAAAAATCTCTCACATCTTGTCCGACGACAGGAGGTTTGGAGCTTTTCATCCTCGGTAAAAATTTCCTTAAAGACACACGCATAGTCTTTCAGTTGGACAACGAAGACCCCTCGAGTAGTATGGAGCCCCACTGGGAGTGTGCAGTACTTCCCGACAAGGAGTTTCTTCAACAGACTCATCTGGTGTGCGTAGTTCCCGCATATAGGCGTCAGGACCTAGCGCCGACGGAGACTATCAGTGTAAAACTATTTGCTGTGTCTTCTGGAAAGACCAGCGAACCACACACCTTTCTATACACCTCAGTTTCAACTCCTCCCGAACCTTCAGTGGGTAAAGTCGAAATATCAAGTCCACCGCTTACACAGCCCAACGACACAGGCTTGTCGAGCTCTTCCACGCCTTCTAATCTCGCATCCAGTGTCTCTACAAACAGTGAGTCTAAACACCTTTTAGAGCGGTACAAGAGTGCTGCAGCAGATTGAAATGATCTTTTAATTGTAGCTCTCATGTCGCAAGCTGCCGCAGGATCTTCCGGTTTTTTAACAGCGATTCAACAGCCATCACAGCAACAGCAGCAATCACCACAGCAGTCGCAATCGGAAATTCTAAAAAGTGACCCCAGTCCTCCACCCACTACGCCACAAGTAACACCGGTGATGCTGTGGGCCTCGCCGGGGTCGAACTGTCAGAATTCCGCTGCGGATGTGATGATGCCACCACCATTAGTTGCGAATCAGCTGATAAGCCGAAGGTCTTCTTCGAACCTGCAAATGATCCTTCCGGATAACTTGAAGACCGAGGTACTGGATGAGAACAGTGAGAGTAGCATACTAAGCGACAACAGCATAGTTGGTGTTCCCACACCAATACATAATGGGGCTGCAGGAACGAGCCCTCTTCAGCAAATCGTCAATGAAAATTCTCGAGATGCTGCTCAGTCTGGGTTGGTTAGAAACGTTCCTGTCCCGAATAATGGCTCTCCGGTTCAGGATGGCTTGTTGGGTGTGGTCGATCTCATTAGGAACCAGCATCCTCTCTCTCTTCCACCTCAGCATCAAACACCCTTTGCAGGGTTACATGAGTCTTCTCAGGTAATTACTCCTAGGAATATGATACAGAATTACGCATAGAGAATAGAAAATCCTAATATTTTATGTTATTTATATAAAAATACGCAATATCACAAAACAGTAAATCAATCCTTTGAAAATTTTAGTGATTTAAACATTAAAATAATCTGTAAATAATAGTGTATGAGAATATCCAAATCAAAGTTAATAAGCAACTGAACTGTATTTTCTGCATTTTTTGTCATTAAGAAATTTATTATTAAGATATGACATTTTTTTTTACTCAATCCATATATTACTATATTAATATAAAAGAGAATTTAACATTTAATTAACGGATTTATGTATTTTTTCAATATATGTCTTATTTATTGTGATCCTATTAATAATATTCAATTTGTTGGTTACCTTTCAAAAAATATTTTGAAAAGATTTTTCAGATTACATTCATATGACATAAGATCATAGGATCATCATCATATTTTTGCCTAGAACTTATTTTAACAAATGTTTTAGTGATGTCACTAACTGAGATTGTGTTGCCTGGGGAGTCCACGAATTTTGTCAGTATTTTGCGTCGATGTAACCGATGTGAATAAAATATTGTAAATTTAGTTGTTCATGCTAATACTAATGTAGATACAAAATTCCAGTTCAAAATATTTAATAGTTTATGAGGTATTGCAATATGCTAAAAAATTTCAAATGACGATATCTCGAGAACGGTTAATCATAGTCAATTTTTTTTTTAATTTAGTAACGCGTTACGACTGAAAATCAGTTATGAGCATTATTTCGACATGTCTTAAATTATAAAAATTACTTAAGTAATTAAATATAACTTTCCAGCGAATAGTCAAAATCCATCGGTTTAAAGACTGAACTACTGTAGAGCGTGCGTGATTTAAAATCCAAAAATAAATATTTAGGGAAATTCATAAAATCGATAAATATTAACAAAAATATTGAGTGCAGCCGAAAATTTAAAGAAGCTTGTTAACGGTTCTGGTTGGGCGAAGCAATTATGAGCTTGGCGGGCAGAGTTTCGTAATCTCTCATACGCGAGGCAATTCAAGGTTCCTTTATTTTTAGATTCGAAATCGGACTCACTGTATAGTATTTTAGTTTTTAAACGGATTAAATTCGATTGGCTGCTTTAAATCTATATTTAATTATTTATATAACTTTATTAGTTTTCAAAATATCGCAATAATACTCATAACTACCTATATTAGACTTAGAGTATCACATTAAAAAAAAAATTAGACCATTTTCTGATCCTTCGCGTCTTCTATTTCTTTAATTGAATTGCTCATAATTTTAGAAGAAAATGTGTTTTGGTAAACTGGTAAGATACGTGTCGTATTATTCTGTTAAAAAATACATATTTAAGTGGCTAATGATTATGAGACTTGAGCATGGACTGCCTGCTCAATTTGAAATTAATTCGGTCAGATATTGAAGACATATATTTCTTTAAATTTGAAAATTGTTTCAAGTCGCATTTACATAACTTCTAACCTTATACTTGCCGTTTATGTTCTATAAATCAATATTTAGGATATTAGTAAAAACTTCGTAATAAGGATAAACTTTTTCAGAATGACATTAGCTAAAAATTTTGATAATAACTGCCAAAAAAGAGAATGTTACCGTTACAAACAGCTTTCACAAAAAAACTGATACTCTTTTTATCGTGGGCGGGGATGTTTAGGAAAATATGCTGGCTTACTACGTAATGCAGACCTTTTACTAGATTTTTTTTTATAAATATTAACTATCAACCGGGGAGGCGGAGTTTTACTTAATTGAGTATTGAAGTTGCAAATATACTTCACTTGTAAATATTCTTTTCGTCATCTATTGTTTATAATTATAAATAGAATGAAAATTCTCCATATTTTTACGATTTTCATTTGTTTAGTTTTTAATGTTTAGTGGGGTCACGTATTTTGTTAATGAACTGTTATCATTATTATTATTATTAAGCTATTGAAACAAATCCCTTTTGGAGTAAACGCTAACTGGTTCGGGTTTAGCCTCGTTATACCACTGAGGATTCTTGAATTTATAAGATATGGGGAACTTATTGAATAAAAAAAACCTATCTCGTTTATCCAGTTCAGTGGAACTTCTTGCATTATGAGCATTACCTAAGAAAGCAACATGGTCATGTGGTCATTGGCGTCCACCATAGAGAATAGACGACGGGAGCCTGAATCCTTTTTTCCAATGATGCCAATGTTGGCACCCTGTGCTAATGCGCTTGCGTTAGGGCTGCGCGCTGGTTGGCCGTGCTTGCTGCCCGATTCAACGTTATTTTAAAAAACAATTCTTGTAATTTAAATACATAATTATTAAAATATGTACATGAATGTATACAAATTATGTAACTTTCGAATTCAGACAAGAAAAAAATTTATAACGAATATTTTAAAAGTAACAGTTTATTTTCATTGAATTTCAAAGACTTACTGATATTTCACAAAAAATATTTTAATAGATACATTATTTGAAATACCATATAATATTTTAGCAGCTTAATATAGAGAAGTTAATTGCAGAATATAATAGTGATAATATTTGAATTTTTCTAACAAAAATTTCAGCTCAGAATATTGTTCTTTTCGATTGAGACGTGGAAAAACGACGCTCAAATTGAAACACTGCATATAATATAAAATCAGTATATTGATTGAAATAAGTTTCAATAAATTTCAGAAAAATACAACGAAAAAAACATCAGAACATGGTCAAAATATCATTTTTGCAATTGAATCATAAATACAATGCAGTCGTGACAATTTATGTATTTATATGTTATATAATTATATGAATGCCCAGAACAATATATACAAAATATTAAAAACTTATAAATAATTAATTTTAATCATTTTTCCAAGAAATTTCTTTTTAAATTAAATGTTTTGTAAAATATAAGTTGGCGTTTGGAATTCAATGAAAATAAACTGTTATTTATAGAATATATGTGTTATACTTGCATATATTCTTGTGCATATTTTAATAATTATTTATTTAAATTACAAGAATTATTTTTAAAGTAATTTTGATTCGCGCGCCAAGTACGACTAAGCAGCGCACAACCCTTACGCAAGCGCAGTAGCACCGGGTGCCAACATTGGCATCATGGATTTTTCGTCAAGCCAATGCATAGGAAAGTGGACATGCAGCATGCGTAAATATATATAAATGCATACGACATACAGGCTTACCAATACTGCATTATCAAAAACTATACTTCTTATAATCTGTGTATTTATCAGATAGTATAAAATAATATCCTCGATAATTAAATTTTAACTGTGATTCTTAAACCCCATAATGAATGAAATTCTCCATCTTACATTTTGAAGTTTTACAGTTTCAAATAATTTCAGTGCTACTTGATATTACATGAGATTATATTTTTTTTAATTCTAATATTCCAAATTTTAGAAGAGTTTCAATTTGATGTTAAATTTAGACAATTTTCAAAAAAGACATTTTATTATGCCTAATTCTAAAATGGGATAGTTTTTAAGGCGTCGCTTCAAGCCATTTACATAATTTATAACAATATAAAAGATTTAAATGTCCTTAAATGACACCTTAAAAACTAGTTCATTTTAGAATCAAGCATAATGAAATGCATAATTTGAAATTTGTCTACATTTAACATTAATATATATGTATATATATATTTTTTAATTTTAACATTTATTGCAATGTAATGCAACATTTAATTTTTAACATTTTTAATGCAAATCGCATATTTTATTTATCATGAAAGTATTTCATTCAATGATAGATGCGAACCATGCAAACTCTTTCACGAACATAAACTCAAATTAATGTACGAGTATTATTATTACATTTTTGGAAAACAGCCTCACGTTTTTTGTGCAAAGATCCTAATGAAACTGAATATATTTTGTAACATTTAAATAAACATAGTGTCAACAAGCCCATACGGAAAATAATTTATGGCGAATCAAACAAAAAATTACGAAAGAGAACACTTTTTGTAAAAAAAAGTCGCGTTTTACTTCATTTTATTATTTTAAATTTATTTAATTACCTTTATATCCATTTGATTTAATTTTATTTAATTTGAAACAACTTATATTTTCATTCAACTCCGTTACATTCATTCTTGTTTAACTTGTTCTCAGCTCTTCTTTATCGATAACTCAAGGTCTAACCACAGTAGGACTTAATCAGAAGACGTAGCATCGACGGAATGCGCGCGCATCTTTTGCCAACTTAAGAACTTTTGTTACGCTTCACGTGCTCCGTCGTTCCAAAATTTAAAAACTAAAATGACCGACAAAGTTTTGATTAGTCTGTCCTATAACGTGCCGGGTCCTGGCTAAGATCGTTTTTGTGAGCATTTTGTGGCGTCACAGTTTTGTGCAATTTCTTTAATTTTTGTACCGTTTATCTCACCACTTTTACAAACCCTTCTTCGTCATAATTCGCGGAATAAAAAAAATCGTATTTTAAGCGCCAACCATGTCACGCTTTGCATTCGTAAGATGCGGTTTAACGAACCAACGACGACTTGAGTGTTTTCTTTTACGATCTTCCAGATATTTTAATTGTAGCTGGAGAAGACACGCCCACTGAAAGGCAATCATCAAGATTGTAAAGCAGTCCAGCATTTTTAAACGATAACAATACTCACAAAGCCTACCTTAACCGACACGGAGCACGTAAATACATGGAGCACTGAACAAAACATTGTCGGCAAAAGATGCGCACACATTTCGTCAATGTTATGTCGACTTATCATGTCATATTGAAGTGTGGAAGTAAAAAAGGCTTTCTTAATCGTTATGAAATTTTCTTATTTCTAGCTGGTTAGGGCAAATCTTTGCTGTAGTGTGTCAATTGGAGTCAACGTTAAATAATGTTCTAAATATAATATCATTTAGTTCTTGCCGAAAACATGGATTTGAAAGATACGGTCGCAGATACGACCATTTATTTTCAATACAGAATAAACAGTGGGATATACAGGAAACTATTTTATTGAAAAATCGTATTTTTTGTTGAATTCGACTGTTTGAATGACATACATTTTTGACCAAAATTATGAATATTATTCAACAACAAGATTAATATTCTATAACAAAAAGACGAATTTTTCATTGATTAATGTAAACTTGTAACCAAACGTAAAATTTTTCAAACAAAAAGATAATTTTCAACAAAATATAGTTAAATTATGAAAAGAAGATTTTAAACTAAAATGATGGGTCATCAACCAAAACAAAAATATATTTTTTACAAAGAAGTGCCACTTTGAGATATAAGTAGTTGGAATTTCAGTTAAAACATGAGTACTCAATGTTGGAAAAATCGCTATCAGTCTCTTGCGTCGCCATTTAATTTTTTCGATTTCATCAATATCGAATATGCCAGGTATTATATTGCACCGAACTCGATTGAACCAAGAACAACTTGAATCAAAGCAATTACATGTGACTAAATTTTTTGTGATTTCTCCGAGAATTATTATCATTGGCAGAGGATGAAGTTCACTAACGACATTTTTTAAAACTTATAATGACTTAATTCTTTTGGTTCAGTAGATTATTTTTGCAATCGACTACTTACTATCGATTAGGTTTATTGATTGCACAACTGCGAGCGAGTGGGTTGTTACATAATCGAACTAAACATGGATTCAACTAAATGTCATTTCAACTTATACTCTGTAGTGTGTGCACAGCGGGTAGTGACGCTCTAAAAAAGGTCGTGTGCGTAGATAGAAAGTAGTGCGATGACACTGTGTCACGCCAAAAACATACGATTGGTGGTGTGAGATGCAGAGTCTGAAAATCTCTCCATAATAGGACACGATTAATCGACGTAGCATCGACGCAACTTTGATGCAGCATTGACGAAATGCATGCGCATCTGTTGCCGACAATGTTTTGATCAGTGCCCCATATATTTACGTGCTCCCTGTCGGTTAAGATAGTCTTTGTGAGTATTGTTATCATTTTAAAATGCTCGACTGCTTTGCCATCTTGATGAATGCCTTTCAGTGGGCGTGTCTTCCCCAGCTATAATTAAAATATCTGGAATATTGTAAAAGAAAACACTGAAGTCGTCGTGGGTTCGTTAAACTGCACCTTACGAATGGAATGCGTGATATGGTTGGCGCGTAAAATACGATTTTTTTCCCGCGAATTATGGCGAAGAAGGGTTTGTGGAAGTGGTGAGATAAACGGTACAAAAATTAAAGAAATTGCATGAAACTGTGGCGCCAAGACTCATTAAAAAGGCAATCATCAAAACTGAAAATCACTCGAGCAACAAAAACGATCTTAGCCAGGACCCGGCAGGTTATATGACAGACTAATCAAAATTTTGTCGGTCATTTTAGTTTTTAAATTTTGGAACGACGGAACACGTGAAGAGTAACAAAAATTCTCAAGTTGGCCACAGATGCACTCGTATTTTGTTGATGCTGCATCGATGTGTCATCGATGCTACGTCGTCTTATTATGTCCTACTGTAGGGAGACCTTAAGTTATCGATAAAGATGAGCTGAGAAAAATATAAACAAGAATACATGTAATAGAGTTGAATGAAAATATAAGTTGTTTTACATGAAGTAACATGAAATTAGATAAATATAAAAGGATTTAAATACATTCAAAATAATGAAATTAAGTGAAACCTGAGTTTTTTGATAAAAAGTGTATTCATTCGTAATATATATATATTTTTTTTTGATTCGGCATGAATGAGTTTCTGTATGGGCTTATTGACACTGTGTTTATTAAAATGTTACAAAATGTATTCACTTTAATTAATGGACGAAAAACGTGAGGCTAATCCATTTTAGAATTAAGCATAATAAAAAACCTAATTTGAAAATTGTCTACATTTAAAATTTACTTGAAACTCTTCTAAAATTTTGAATGTTTAAATTTAAAACAATTATAATCTCATGTAATATCAAGTAGTATTAAAAGTAATGTTTCTACACTAAGATTTTATCACATTTTTTATTTAAAAAATTGATTAACTAAAATTTTCACCGTTAACATTTTTGTAGAATTTGAAACTATAAAACAGCAAAAATGTAATTATCAAGGATATTTATACTATCTGATCAATAAACAGATTATAAGAAGTATCGTTTTTGGTAATACAGTATTGACAAGCCTGTATGTCATATGTATATTAACGTATACTGCATGCCCAATGTCTTATATATGGACTTCACTAAAAAAAGGAGCACGATTTCAGGGAAGAAGTTTATGCCCGAACTTGCCGAGCTTGACGCTTGGGTTAGAAGTGATCCAGCCATATAAGCGCGTTTTAAGAGAATTGTTAAACTTAAGTAATTATTATTTAATATATGGCCCAATGATTTCTTCAATAGTTTAATAATTGTTTCCTTTCATTCGAGGTTATATGATTGTACTCATTCCCCTAATAGCATGGAACGTACCGGGAACGTTCCGCGGGAACCTTCGGATCGGTCCCTGAGCATGTAAAATGTCGAGGGCTTGGAAACATTCCAACTTTCTACTAAGACCTCAAGGGAACCTTCCATTATTGTTATTTTTAACAGCAATTATCTCGTAAACCGTAATAGATGGGTAAAAGTAGCTCACATCTATTTTGACCTTTTACTTACGGTTTCTGGGATAAATATTAATAATAATAAAAATAATTATAATTTATTCCTTAAGCGTTCCAGTGGAACGTTCCCAAGTGGCGGACATTTTACACGCTCAGGGAACGGTCATGGAACGTCCCGTGCTATTAGGGTCACCATTATTTATCTCACTTGTGAATAGCTGTTATTCCTTAAATGTATATGGTATACATCTAATTTGTTATAAACATAAATCAAACCGAGAAATAGTATTTGCAGTGATTATTTAAAAAAAAGGACACTCACAATTGATGATATTTACCGATACTGTGGTCGTCGAAAGCGTTTGATTCCCATATTGAATTCAATAAGTAAAACAGGAGATTTTATTACCAATTAAAAACCCCCAACCTGCAGATATTCTCTTTAATTAATTAATCAAGTTCGAAGTACATCGATTTTGACACTCGTGAAATGACAAATATCACTCAAGTACCGTTAAATTAGTGAAAACCAACTCCAATTTTTTTTAAATAAGTAAAGCACGTCCCAGCATTATTTGTAAACATTTTGTAATGTTGCGTTAAACTTATTTTTATTTCATAACTAATTATTTATTTGAAATGCACGTTGAACCTTGGGGAACATAACTTTCTTTCATAAATAGGTTATACGTCTTTGCGCACGTTTTCTGAGTCTCAAAGCCTTTGAATGCTAAAGTTATAATCATCATATTCCCTATGACTACTGTGATTTTGACCTTTATATATATATAATTAAACTATTTCTCATAAGGACAACCGCAGGATTTCGCCGGGATCGGGTGCTAATCTGAAAATTTGCTCCCGATCCCAGCGAAATCGCGGTACAATTTCAGCCATAACCACGTCTCACTACCGTGAGATAGGCGGTTACAGTCTGTGATGGAATCAATACGACGACCCGG
>JAAAKG020105054.1:0-15705 GCA_010014905.2 Druon quercuslanigerum | reverse complement strand
TCTTTTTGAAAATTTCAGCAAATTCATAAATATATTTGTTAAAAATCCATCTTTTCGGTAAAAAAATTCGTCTTTTTAATAGAAAATTGATCTTCTTGGTCGAAAATTCAACAATTAAAAAAAATCAATTATTTATTTAAAACCTCATCTATTTTGTTGAAAATTCGCATTTTCTGGTAGAAAATTAATTTTTTTTTTTGAAAATTTCAGAAAATTCATAAAAAAATTTATTTTTACAAGTATGTTTGTTAAAAGTCCATTTTTTAAACGAAAATTCGTCTTTTTGACAGAAAATTGATATTGTTGGTTGAAAAAAATTAATTATTTATTTTAAAAATTATCTATTTTGTTGCAAATTCGCCTTTTCTGGTAGAAAACTAATTTTCTTTTTCGAAATTTCAGAAAATTCATTTAAAAAATGGTATAAGTACATATAAATTTGTTAAAAATCCATCTTTTCGGTAGAAAATTCGTCTTTTTGGTAGAAACTTAACCTTCTTGGTTGAAAATTCAACAATTTAAAAAGATTAAATATTTGTTTAAAAATGTATATATTTTTTTTTATTCGCCATTTCTGGTAGGAAATTAATTTTGTTGTTTTGGAAATTTTAGAAATTTCATAGAAAATTATAGTATTTACGTATATATTTGTTAAAAAAATCGTCCTTTTGGTAAAAAATGGATCTTCTTGATTAAAAATTCAACAATTTGGTAAAAATCTGAACTATTTAGTTAAAAATTAATTTTATTTGTGCAAAATTCGTCTTATTTGTTATAAAATTGATCTTCTTGGTTGAAAATTCAACAATTTAAAAAGATTAAATATTTGTTTAAAAATGTATATATTTTTTTTTATTCGCCTTTTCTGGTAGGAAATTAATTTTGTTGTTTTTGAAATTTTAGAAATTTCATAGAAAATTATAGTATTTACGTATATATTTGTTAAAAAAATCGTCCTTTCGGTAAAAAATGGATCTTCTTGATTAAAAATTCAACAATTTGGTAAAAATCTGAACTATTTAGTTAAAAATTAATGTTATTTGTGAAAAATTTGTCTTATTTGTTATAAAATTGATCTTCTTGGTTTAAAATATAACTATTCGGATGAAAATTCACGTATTTTGTTGAAAACTCATCTTCCACGGTAAAAAATTAATCTTCTTGGTTGAAGATCGATATTTTTTTGTTCAAAAATCATCTCTTTCGTTAGAAATCTCATATTTTTTGTTTAAAAATGCTAGTGCTCGGATGAAAATTAACAGTAAATTGAATTTACTGAAATTTTCTCGCTTTTCTTTCACAGTGAAGACTCTAGATGGTAAATATGATTAATTAATTACAATGAATATTATTAAATAATTAATATGAGTATTATTTAATTAATTTAATAATAATTAGTCAATTAAATAATTACTATAAATTCATCATTAATTAATTAATTAATTAAAATAATAATTATGAATTAATGATTGATTATTGTTAATGAGAATAAATAATTGATTGCTAGGCCCCAACCGGAGGTCGCATAGCAGTGTTTCAAACTTGCCTTCCGAATCTGGGACCAGGGGCTTTACAGTCGCGAGAAGACCCAAATACTCGAACGAGCAAAGACGTTCCTCACCTAAATCCCGTCACCGATTTTTACAAAAGGATCGCCCTCGATTGCAGCAGCCAGCAAATTGCCGTTGATTTGTTCCTGTTAAATTGCCAGTATAGCGATTTAGCCACTCTGTGTAAGTTTATTATTATTATTATTATCATTATTATTATTATTAATCTTTTATTCTTAGTTTTATTTTCATGTTTTGTTTATTTATTAAGTCTAGACCAGAACAAATTAATAATAAGTGTATCGCGGTGGAGATGAAACAACTTTAATAGCATGGTTCTTGTTTATAGAATTTTTCGATTTATTAGGGATTTATGTGATCATATGCACATTTTTAGAACAAAAATAAACAAAGAATCCATAGAGCCCTTTTTTTAAATAGGATTTTTATCTTCAAAATATTGAAAACATAAAATTTTTGATAAATCTTATTGCAAAGTTTTCATTTATAGGATTTTATAAATTATTCGGATAGTATCTGATCCCATAGATATTTTTTTAAACCAGAAATAAAACAAGAATCCATGGAGCCCTTTTTGAAAAGAATACAATTTTATGTTCAAAGTTTGGAAAATTTAGCAAGAAATTTATAAATCTAATTGCGTAGTCCTTATATGTATATAGTATTTTTAAATGATTAGGTTAGTCTCTAATCCCATAGATATTTTAAAACAAAAAAAAAAATTTTAAATCCATCAAGCTCTTTTTTAAATACGATTTTATGTTAAAAATATTGAAAACTGAAAAAAAATCTAGAAATCTAATTGCAATGTTTACTGTTATTAAGGATTTTTCAAATGTTAGCTAGTTAGTATCTGATCCCACAGATATTGGGAAAAAAAATTTTAAAATCCATCGAACCCTTTTTTTTTAAATTACGATTTTATGTTAAAAATATTGAAAACTGAAAAAAAATCTAGAAAGCTAATCGTAAAGAAATCTATTTCAAATGATTAGTTTTCCATAAAATATAAAAATGATTATTTTCTTTTGTAATTCAACTGACATTTTAAAACCACAAACAAAAAATCCATCAAGCCCTTTTTTAAAATACGATTTTATGTTAAAAATATTAAAAACTGAAAAAATCTATAAATCTAATTGCAAAGTCTTTTTAATGGAGGGTTTTCAAATGATTAGGTTTCCATAAAATTTAAAAATGATTGTCTTTTGTAATTCAACTGACATTTGAAAACCACAAACAAAAAATTCATGAAGCCCTTTTTTTAAAATACGATTTTGTGTTAAAAATATTAAAAATTGAAAAAATCTAGAAATCTAATGGCAAAGTCTTTTTAATGAAGAGTTTTCAAATGATTAGGTTTCCTTCAAATTTAAAAATTATTATTGTCTTTTGTAATTTAACTGACATTTTAAAACCACAAACAAAAAATCCATTAAGCCCTTTTTTTAAAATACGATTTTATGTTAAAAATATTAAAAACTGAAAAAAATCTAGAAATCTAATGGCAAAGTCTTTTTAATGAAGGGTTTTCAAATAATTAGGTTTCCATAAAATATAAAAATGATTATTTTCTTTTGTAATTCAACTGAAATTTTAAGACCACAAACAAAAAATCAATCAAGCCCTTTTTTTAAAATACGATTTTATGTTAAAAATATTAAAAACTGAAAAAAAATCTAGGAATCTAATGGCAAAGTCTTTTTAATGAAGAGTTTTCAAATGATTAGGTTTCCATAAAATATAAAAATGATTATTTTCTTTTGTAATTCAACTGACATTTTAAAACCACAAACAAAAAATCCATCAAGCCCTTTTTTTAAAATACGATTTTATGTAAAAATATTAAAAACTGAAAAAAATCTAGGAATCTAATGGCAAAGTCTTTTTAATGAAGAGTTTTCAAATGATTAGGTTTCCATAAAATTTAAAAATTATTATTGTCTTTTGTAATTCAACTGAAATTTTAAAGCCACAAAAAAAAATCGATGGAGCCCTTTTTTAAATACGATATAATGTTAAAAATATTGAAAACTGAAAAACATCTAGAAATCTAATTGCAAAGTTCTGTTATTAAGGATTTTTCAAATGATTAGATTTCCATAAAATTTAAAAATTATTATTGTCTTTTGTAATTTAACTGATATTTTAAAACCGCAAAAAAATGCATGGAGCCTTTTTTTAAATACTCTTTTGTATTCAAAATATTAAAAACTAAAAAAAATATAAATCTACTTGCAAAGTCCATTTATTAAGGATTTTTTAAATGTGTAGGTTAGTATCTGATCCCACAGATATTGAAAAAAAATCCATGGATCCCTTTTTTTTAATACGATTGTGTTAAAAATATTGAAAAATGAAAAAAATCGAGAAATCTAATTCTAAAGTCCTTTTGATGAAAAGTTTTCAAATGATTATGTTTCCATAACATTTATTAATGATTATTGTCTTTTGTTTTTCAACTGAAATTTTAAAACCACAAATAAAGAATCCCTTGAGCCCTTTTTTTAAGAATACGATTTTATATTCGAAATATTAAAAAATAAAAAAATAATAGAAATCGAGTTGCAAAGTCCTTTTGTTAAGGATTTTTAAAATGAGTACGTCAGTATCTAATGCCACAGATATTTGAAAACAAAAAATATAAAAAAATCCATCGAACCCTTTTTTTTAATTGCTATTTTATGTTAAAAATATTAAAAGCTGAAAAAAAATTGTAATGAAGAGTTTTCAAATGATTAGATTTCCATAAAATTTAAAAATGAGTATTGTCTTTTGTAATTCAACTGACATTTTAAAACCATAAACAAAAAATTCATCGAGCCCTTTTTATTAAAAATGCGATTTTATATTTTAAATATTAAAATCTAAAAAAAAAAATAGAAATCTAGTTGCAGTCTTTTTATTACGGATTTTTCAAATGAGTAGGTTAGTATCTGAAAATTTTTTCATAATTATTCAAACGAATATAAAATCGTTTTTTTTTTAAAGGGCACCATGAATTTTTTGTTAGTATCTGATCCCAGATATTTGAAAACAAAAAATTAAAAATTTATCGAACCCTTTTTTTTTAAATATTATTTTCTGTTAAAAATATTGAAAACTGAAAAAAATCTAGAAATCTAATTGCAAAGTTCTGTTATTAAGGATTTTTCAAATGAGTTGGTTATTATCTGATACGAAAAAAATTTAAAAAAAGTCCACTGAGCCCTTTTTTTTAAACTACGATTTAAATTCGAAATATTAAAAACTAAAAAAGAAAAAATATAAATCTTTTTGCAAAATCCTTTTATTAAGGATTTTTCAAATGAGTAGATTGGTATCTGATTTCACAGATATTTGAAAATAAAAAATAAACAAAATCCATCGAACCCTTTTTTTAAAATACGATTTTATGTTAAAAATATTGATAACTGAAAAAAATCTGGAAATCAAATCCTAAAGTCCTTTTAATGAAGAGTTTTCCAATTATTAGGTTTTCTTAAAATTTATAAATTATCATCTTCTTTTGTAATTGAACTGAAAAATTAAAACCATAAAATTAAATCCATGGAGCCCTTTTTTTTAATACCATTTTGTATTCGAAATATTAAAAACTAAAAAAAAAATATAAATCTATTTGCAATGTCCTTTTATTAAGGATTTTTTAGATGAGTAGGTTAGTATCTGATCCCATAGATATTTGAAAAAAAATATATAAAAAATCCAACGAGCCCTTTTTTTAAATACGATTGTATGTTAGAAATATTAAAAATTGAAAAAAAATCTAGAAAGCTAATCGTAAAGTCCTTTTCTGAAGAGTTTTCAAATGATTAGGTTTCCATGAAATGTAAAAATGAGTATTGTCTTTTGTTATTAACTGACATTTTGAAAGCACAAACAATAAATTCATTGAGCCCTTTTTTTTAATACGATTTTATATTCGAAATATTAAAAACTAAAAAAAATATAAATCTAATTGCAAAGTCTTTTTTTTAATGGATTTTTCAAATAAGTTGGTTAGTATCTGATCCCACAGATATTTGAAGACAAAACATAAAAAAAAAACCCATCGAATTCTTTTTTTTTAATAACGATTTTATGTTACAAATATTGAAAACTGAAAAAAATCTAAAAATCTAATCGTAAAATCCTTTTAATGAAGAGTTTTCAAATAATTAAGTTTCTATAAAATTTAAAAATTATTTTTGTCTTTTTTTATTCAATTGAAATTTTAAAAGGACACACAGAAAATCCATTAAGCCCTTTTTTTAATACGATTTTGTATTCGAAATATTAAAAACTAAAAAAAAAGAAATCTACTTGCAAAGTCCTTTTATTAAGAATTTCTCAAATAAGTAGGTTAATATCTGATCCCACAGATGTTTGAAAGAAAAAATATAAAAAAATCCATCGAACCCTTTTTTTAAATTTATATTTTATGTTATAAATATTGAAAACTGAAAAAATCTAGAAATCTAATCGTATAGTCTTTTTAATACAGAGTTTTTAAATGATTAGATTTCCATAAAATTTATGAATGATTATTGTTTTTTGTAATTCAACTGACATTTTAAGACCACAAACAAAGAATCCATTGAGTCCTTTTTTTTAAATACGATTTTATATTCGAAATATTAAAAACTAAAAAAATAGTAATCTAGTGGCCAAGTCCTTTTATCAAGGATTTTTCAAATGAGTAGGTTAGTATCTGATCCCACAGATATTTTTTTAAACCAAAAACAAAACAAAAAACCATGGAGCCCTTTTTGAAAAAAATACGATTTTTATGTTTAAAGTTTTGAAAACTGATATAAATGCTAAAATGGAATTGCTGGTTCCTTGTTTATAGAGTTATCAGTGTTGAGTATTTTTTGCCGTCGCAATGCAGCTCAAAGTGAAATGATCGATTTTTTAAATTCCTAAAAATGTTTGTCCTAAGTCGGCACCCTCTGATCCTGAGTCGGCACATTATTTTTTCCACTCAAATGCAAAAAAAACAGGGCTGGTTATGTAAGTTTTAGAAGGAAGTGGATAAATTTATACCATTTACAATGAAAAAACATGTATAATATTTTCAATGAGAAAACACAGAAAATAAAAGGACACCTACCAGAGACAAGCAACGTGCATAATTTTTGTCTTAAACTAAAAATACTATTCCTGTTGAATATTTTATAATTTTAATTAAAAATTCGTCTTTTTTGGCTCATAATTGATTTTTTTAAACAGAAAACTTAATTATTTAAGTTTTGGTTGACAATTGATCTTTTTTAGTAAAAATTATTATATTTTTTTTTTGAAAAGTTTAACTGTTTTAGTTGAAGATTAATTATTTTAGTTGAAAACTTATCAGTCAAGGTGAAAACTAATTGTTTTTACTAAAAATATAACTTATCCATTTTCTGTTAAAAATTGATTTTTTTTCTTGGTCACCATTCAACTATTTGGTTGAAAAATTGTCTCCTTTGATTAAAAATTCAACTGTTTCGTTAAAATTTGTGTGTTTTCTTGAAAATTGTATTTTTTTAAATTAATCAGAGTGTTTAAAAAATTATCTTTTTTGATTAAAACTTCAATTTTTTGCTCGATTGCATTATAGTATGTTTATAATGAACGTGATATATTAAAATAAATGTTTAAAATTCTTTTTTTGGTGTTAGAAGGTGCACTGGAATATTCTTTGGATGAAAATTTAATAATTTTTTGAGGGTTTTTTTTTTAGAGTTTGTCTTTTTTGATTTTCAAATTTACCTGCTTTTGCAGAAATTACATCTTTCTTGGATAAAAATGCAAATGTTTGGTTGAAAAATCAACAATTTTTTTTTATTTAAAAATCATCCGGCTTAAGAAAATTGTCATCCTTTTTTTTTGATAAAAATGCAACATTTTTGTTGGAAATGAAACTATTATACTATTTTCTTGAAAATTTAATTTTTTCGTAAAAAATTTACTTTTTTCAACAGAAAATTCGATTTTTTTTTAAGCTTATCTTTTTGATTTAATTCCTCATCTGTTTTAGTGGAGATTTTTTCATTTTTTTTAAAATGAAAATGTAACTTTTTGTTTAAAAATCAATTTTCTTTCCTTGAGTATTCAACTAATTTGTTTTTTAAGATTTGGTATAATCATTTTGTTAAAAAATCATTTTTTTTCTGTTGAAGATTTATATTTTTAGTGAAAAATTCATCTCTTAGTTTGAAATTTTAATTATTTTGTTGAAAATTTTATCTTCTTAAGATGAAATGTAACGTTTCCATTTTTTGAACAGTGATTTTTTTAAATTAAAAATTCGCCTTTTTCGATCATATCCTATTTTTTGATTGAAAATTCAATTTTTGTAGAGAAAATGTGTCTTCTGGCCTAAAGGTTCAATAATATTAATAAACTTTTATTTCATTTTTGAGTAAAAAAGCTTTATTTTTTGGAAATTTGTCTTCCTGGTTTTAAACTTCTTTTCTTTTTTTTTATAAATTTAATACTTTTTTGATTAAAATATAAACTATGCCAATTTTTCGTTAGGAATTCGTTTTTTTTAGTTGAATATTCAACTATTATGTTAAAAATTCCATTGTTTGGTTGAAAATCCAAGTATTTGGTTAAAAAGTCATTTTTTTATAGTAGAAAAGACATTTTTTTTGTTTCAAATAAATGAATAAATTTTATATTTAAAGATTTTTATTTGAAATACTGTTTTCTTTCGTTTAAAAAAATATTCCAAATTAAAAGTATCAAAGATTAAAATGCTGGCATTTGAAAATGAATAACTGCTTTGTTAAAAATTTATTTTAAGTTAAAAATTAAAATATTTAATTCCTCTTTTTAATTGCAAATTCATTTAATTTATTAAAAATTCGTTTATTTTGGTAGAAAATGAATCTTTTTGGATAAAAATTAGTTTTTTCTTATTTAGATTAAATTTTTTTAACTGAAAATGTAACTATTCCTTTTTTTCAAAAATGTATCTTTTTTGATAGAAATTTAATTTTTTTGGTTTAATATTATACTATTTTTTTGAAAATTGACTATGATTCGTATGAAAATTAAGTTTTATTTTCTGAAAATTTAATTATTCTATTTTTAGTTAAGAATTTATCTTTATTATATTTTTTCTTTGGATAACAAGTAATTTTTTTAACTGAAAATTTAACTTTTTCTGAATATCCGATTTTTTTTTGTTGAAAATGGAAAAAATCAAAATTAACAATTTTGATATAAATTTCTTTTTTTCGAAGATTTATTTCGTTGAAAATTCAAGTATCTTCTTTTAAAAAAACGACTTACTCGGAACAAAATTTGAAATTCAAATTTTAATTATTCTATTTTTTGTTGAAAATTTATCTGTTCTAGGTGAAAATTTAACTGTTTTGTTGAAAATTTGTTTATTTTTTTGTTGAAAATTCATCACTGTGATTATACATTAATTAATTTGGCTAAAAATTAATTAATTTGGATGAAAACTCGTTTCTTTTTTGTTTTTGATTAATTTTTCTATCTTAAAAATTAAACTATTCTTGTTTTGGTTTGTAAATTTATCTTTTTTAGTTCAAAATTTTTACATTTCATTGAAACTGTATCTTTTTCTTTTGTAGAAAATTCAACTTTTGGGTTTAAAATTGAATAATTTTGTTGAGAATTCATTTTTTTTATTTGACAATTGATTGTTTTTACTGACAATGTAATTCCTTTATTTTTGGTTAAAAAGTCATTTTTTCGGAAGCAAAAAACAAACAATTTGTTGAAAATTCGTTGTTTTTTTGTTGCTTATTAATTATTTCTAAAACATTTTAACTATTCTAATTTTGGTTAGAAATTTATGTTTTTTTTAGCTGAAAATGCATTTCTATTACTTTTGCATCTTTTGTGATTTAAATTAAGTACCGTAAAGGTCGAGCTCATTTTTGAGCATAATACCATGCTCATGAGAATTTCTCCGAGGACTCAACCTCTTTAGAACACTAATCCGAAGTCACGCGTCCAAGTTTTCCGGGAGTGAAGGAGTCTCCTTAAACTACTTCGTGCATTCGACAAAATTTTTAAGCCGACAAGAACGCCATTTCGGAGAAGCGCCTATGTCGGCAGTGGCGACATAGGACACCTCTCGCTATAAAGATCAATTTAACTTTAAAAAGGTAAAAAGTAAATAAAGAAAATGCCTCTCTCCCTTTTTTTCAGCCGTTATGTGTACATTTTCCGGCGGTTGTATATACCACCTGGATCTTTTCATTGAAACTGTATTTTTTTCTTTTGTAGAAAATTCATCTTTTGGGTTTAAAATTGAATTGAGAATTCATTTTTTTGTTTGAAAATTGATTGTTTTTACTGAGAATGTAATTCCTCTATTTTTGGTTAAAAAGTCTTTTTTTTTTTTGAAGAAAAAAACAAACAATTTGTTGAAAATTCGTTGTTTTTTTTGTTGCTTATTATTTATTTTTAAAACATTTTAACTATTCTAATTTTCGTTAGAAATTTATGTTTTTTAGCTGAAAATGCATTTCTATTATTTTTACTTCTTTTGTGATTTAAATTAAGTACCGTAAATGTCGAGCCCACTTTTGAGCATAGCACCATGCTCATGAGAATTTCTCCGAGGACTTAAACTCTTTAGAACACTAATCCGAAGTCACGCGTCCAAGTTTTTCGGGGGTGGAGGAGTCTCCTTAAACTACTTCGAGCATACGACTAAATTTTTAAGCCGACAATCGCGCAATCTCTGAGAAACGCCTATGTCTACAGTGCCGACATAGGACAACACTCGCTATAAAGTACAATTTAACTTTAAAAAGGTAAAAAGAAAATAAAGACAATGCCTCTCTCCCTTTTTTCAGCCGGCATGTGTAAATTTTCCGGCGGTTGTATATACCACCTGCCGCTTTTCCGAAATTCGAAGCCGCAATTTGGCGAAACGCTCGACCGAATGTTGCGACGCTATTTAACGAGGAAAATAGGATTCGAGGCTGTGATGAGAATTCGTTGCACCCGAGGATTAGGAATTCACACTTTCCACGGGAATTTCTTTGTGAGGTCGACTGATTTACTCAGTCTGCCGAATGTCAATCCAGACGCGGGTTTCGGAATGCAAGTTTCGATCGACGAAAATTTGTCGGACGTTCAGAACATCTGTTTCCAAGCTGCCTTGCTTTACACTTCCAGTAAAGGTGAGTGTTTCTTCAAGTTTATTTTTTATTTTGAACAAAAAATTAATTTTAATTATATTAACTTTTAAAAAGTTGTTTTTTGGTGTCATATTTGAGGTTATGTTAGTAGAATAGAATTCTTATTCAGAATTTCTGTATTTTTGAAAAAGCATTCTTCTTTAGATCTCTCTAGTAGCTTAAGGGAAAGAAGTTTTTTAAAAGGGAAAGTGTTTCTGAAAAAAGAACTCTTTTTTTTTATCATCCTAGTAGCTTAAGGAAAAAGCAGAATACGTAACATCTGGAAAAATTCTGCGTGTATTTCTGAAAAAGGATTCTTTTTTCGACCTCTGCAGTAGCTTAAGGGAAAGTGTTTAAAAAAAAAGAAAGCATTTCTGAACAAGTATTTTTTCCGATCTGTATAGTAGCTTAAGGAAAAGTATTTTTGAGAAAAGAAATTATTTCTGAAAACGAATTTTTTCGATCTCTCTAGTAGGTTAAGAGGAAGGATGATTGAAAAAGGGAAAGTATTGCTGAAAATGGATTCTTGTTTAGCTGTCTCTAGTAGCTTAAAGGAAAGTATTTTTGAAAGAGGATTATCTTTTATCTCTTTAGTAGTTTAAGAGAAAAAATTTTTTGAACAAAATTCTTTCAATTTCTCTAGTAGCTTAAGGGAAAATATTTTTTAAAAAGAAAGTATTTCGGAGGAATCTTTTTTCGATTTCTCTAGTAGCTTTAGGAAAAGTATTTTGAAAATGATTCTTCTTTTGATCTCTTTAGTAGCTTAAGGGAAAAGCAGGATACGAAACACCTTGCAAAATACTGCGTGTATTTCTGAAAAAAATATTTTTTTATCTGTCTAGTAACTTAAGAGAAAAAAAATTTGAAAAAGGGAATGTATTTCTAAAGGATTCTTTTTTTTATCTCTCTAGTAGCTTAACGGAAAATATTTTTTAAAAAGAAAGTATTTCGGAGGAATCTTTTTTCGATTTCTCTAGTAGCTTAAGGAAAAGTATTTTTAAAAATTATTCTTTGGATCTCTTTAGTAGCTTAAGGGAAAAGCAGAATACGAAACACCTTGCAAAATACTGCGTGTATTTCTGATAAAGTATTTTTTCGTTCTGTGTAGTAGCTTAAGGGAAATTATTTATGAAAAAAATATTTTTTTCGATCTCTCTAGTAGCTTAAGAGAAAACATTTTTAAAAAAGGAAAAGTATTTCTGAAAAAAGGATTCTTTTTTCGATTTTTGTAGTAGCTTAAGGAAAAGTGTTTCTGAAAATGATTCTTCTTTTGATCTCTTTAGTAGCTTAAGGGAAGGTATTTTTGAATAAAGAAAGTATTTCTGAAAAGGGATTCTTTTTTCGATCTGTGTAGTAACTTAAGGGAAAATATTTCTGAAAAAACTTTTTTTTCGGTCTCTCTAGTAGCTTAAGAGAAAAGATTTTTGAAAAAGGGAAAGGATTTCTGAAAAAACATTCTTTTTTCGATGTCTGTAGTAACTTAATGGAAAGTATTTCTAAAATGAATTTTTTTCGATCTCTGTAGTAGTTTAAGGAAAAGTATTTCAGAAAAAAGAAAGCATTTCTGAACAAGGATTTTTTTGTCACTCTATAGTAGCTTAAGGGAAAGTATTTTTGAGAAAAGGAAATATTTATGAAAATTGATTTTTTGCGATCTCTTTAGTAAGTTACGAGAAAGCATTTTTGAAAAAAGGTAAGTATTTCTGAAAAAGTATTCTTTTTTCTATCTCTGTAGTAGCTTAAGGAAAAGCAGAATACGTAACACCTTGCAAAATACTGCCTATATTTCTGAAAGAGGATTCTTTTTCCGATCTCTGTAGTAGCTTAAGGGAAACTATTTCTGAAAAACGATTTTTCGTAAGCTATCTCTAGTAGCTTAAGGGAGAATATTTTTGAAAAGGGATTCTTCTTTCGATCACTAGTAGCTTAAGAGAAAACATTGTTGAAAAAGGGAAAGGATTGTTGAAAAGAATTCTTTTTTCGATCTCTAGTAGCTTAAGATAAAATTTTTTTGAAAACGATAAGATTTCAAAAAAAGGATTCTTTTTTCGATTTTTGTAGTAGCTTCAGGGAAAGTATTTCTAAAAATGATTCTTTTTTCATCTCTTTAGTAGCTTAAGAGAAAATATTTTAAAAAAAGGGAAAGAATTTCTAAAAAGAATTCTTCTTTCGATCTCTAGTAGCTTAAGGAAAAAGCAGAATGATGTCTTTAGTAGCTCAAGGGAAAGTTTTTCTGAAAAACGATTCTTCTTCAGATATCTCTAGTAGCATAAGGGGAAGTATTTCTGAAAAAGAATTTTTCTTTCAATCTCTAATAGCTTAATGGAAAGACAGGAAATGTAACACCTGGCAAAATAATGCCTGTACTTTTGAAAAAGGATTCTTCTTCAGCTGTCTTAAGTAGCCTAAGAGAAAGTGTTTCTGAAAAACGATTCTACTTTCAATCTCTAATAGCTTAAGGGAAAGGCAGGAAACGTAACACCTGGCAAAATAATGACTGTACTTTTGAAAAAGGATTCTTTTTCAGATGTTTTAAGTAGTTTAAGGGAAAGTGTTTCTGAAAAACGATTTTTCTTAAGCTATCTCTATTAGCTTAAGGGAAAATATTTTTAAAAAAGGATTCTTTTTTATCTCTCTAGTAGCTTAAGGGAAAATATTTTTGAAAAAGGATAATTGAGATCTATTTAGTAGCTTAAAGGGAAGTATTTCTGAAAAATGATTCTTCTTTCAATCTCTAATACCTTAAAGGAAAGGCAGGAAACGTAACTCCTGGCAAAATAATGCCTTTAATTTTGAAAAGGATTCTTTTTCAAATGACTTGAGTAGCTTAGGGGAAAGTGTTTCTGAAAAATGATTTTTCTTAAACTATCTCTAGTAGCTTAAGGGAAAATATTTTTAAAAAAGGATTCTTTTTTATCTCTCTAGTAGCTTAAGGGAAAGTACCTGGCCGGGAAATTTTAAAGTTCTGTGATTCGATTACCATCAGAGCGAAGAAGAGGATTTCTTTTGAGAAAAAATTAAATTAAAAAAAAAAAGATCTAGAATAGATCCTTGACCGATATTATAATTCGATTTACTTTTTTTTCTTTTAAGGAGAGAGAAGAATACGAGTTCACACGCTCTGCCTGCCAGTGACGAATAGTCTGACGGATATTTTACACTCGGCGGATTCACAATGTATTATAGGACTTCTTTCGAAAATGGCGGTGGACAGATCGTTGCAATCTTCATTGTCAGATGCGAGAGACGCTCTTATAAATGCTGCGATCGATATGCTTTCGGCATATAAATTGTCGCAGTCGTCATCGACGTCCGGCCTTATCGCTCCTGACAATCTCAAACTGTTGCCTCTTTATATTATTGCCTTACTGAAATGCGTAAGTTGAATTTTTATTTTATGACATTACTAGCAGAACGAGCGCCATTTTTTTTTTCTTTTTTTTTTAATAGGTCTCAGATGAAAAATATTAAGATAACCTCAAATTGTTCGAAAACTAAAACAATTTTGGGCCAAAAATACTAACGCAAGAAATTTTTTTAAAATTGTGTATATTATTTTAGAAAAAATATTGCGATTATTACCTTTTTATTTTTTTATTTTATTATAAATCTATTTTTGATGAAAAATGTGACATAACCTCAAATTGTTTCTAATTGATCAGTCTTCTTTGATACCTATTTTTTTTATTTAAAAAAACAATTTCAACATTAACGCAAGAAAAAATATTTTTATTATTTTAGAAAAGCGAGCGCGATTATTATTTTTTTGCTTTTTTTTAATAGATCTCAGATGAAAAATGTCAAGATAAACTCAAATTGTTCAAAAATTAAAACAATTTTGCGACAAAAATATTAACGCAACAAAATTTTTAAAAAGATTTTGCATATTATTTTAGAAATAAGATCGCGATTATTCCCCTTTGATTTTATATTTTATTTTAAATTAATTTTCTATGAACAATTTTAATATAACCTCAAATTGTTTCAATATTATCAATCATCTTTGATACCTAATTATTTTTTTGTCATTTAGAAAAACAATTTCAGGCGGAAAACATTAACGCAAGAAAAAATATTTTTATAGTTCTAAATATTATTTCAGAAAAACGAGCGCTATAATTACTTTTTAACTTTTATTTCAAATCGATTTTTGTTGAACAATGTTAATATAACCTCAAATTGTTTCAAAATTATCAATATTCTTTAATACCTAATGATTTTTTTTAGTTATTTACAAGAAAAATTTCAGGTGAAAAACACTAACGCAAGAAAAAATATTTTTAAATATTATTTTAGAAAAATGATCGTGACTATTACCTTTTTATTTTTTATTCAATTTTATTTTAAATCGATTTTTGATGAAAAATTTTAATATAACCTCAAATTATTTCAAAATTATCAATATTCTTTAATACCTAATGATTTTTGTTGTTGTTATTTACAAGAACAATTTCAGGCGAAAAACACTAACGCAAGAAAAAAGATTTTTATAGTTTAAATATTATTTTAGAAAAACGAGCGCTATAATTATTCTTTAAATTTTATTTCAAATCGATTTTTTATAAGATTTTTTGAAATAACCTCAAATTGTTCCAAAATTAAAACTAATTTTGGGCGAAAACCACTAACGCAACAAAAATTTGTTCAATATTGTGCATATTATTTTAGTAAAAAAGATCGCGATTATTATCTTTTTATTTTTTATTTTATTTTAAATCGATTTTTGATGAAAAATGTTGATATAACCTCAAATTGTTTCAAAACCATCAATCTTCTTTGATACCTAATGATTTTTTTGTTATTTATAAAAACAATTTTAGGCGGAAAACACTAACGCAATAAAAAGTATTTGTATGATTTTAAATATTATTGAAAAATCTTAAGATAACCTCAAATTGTTCCAAAATTAAAACTAATTTTGGGCGGAAAACACTAACGCAACAAAAAATATTTTTGTTATGATTTAAATGTTATTTTAGAAAAACGATCGCGATTATTAC